>JAODLI010019027.1:0-22656 GCA_027575585.1 Percopsis omiscomaycus
TGTGTATATATATATATATATATATATATATATATATATATTTATTTATTTATTTATTTATTTATTTTTTTTAGTTTTTGTTTGTGTCATTCTTTCTCTCTATCTTTCTGTCAGGAGATGTCCAGAGTCTCTAACACATGGGTGGTTTTCCATTTCTATAACATACTGTGGACTGTACCAGTAAAAACATTCAAGCCTCCACTGCTCCTCTACTGTGAAGACACATTCAGTATGGTAAGTTTGTGGTGGTTTAATGTAAAATAACTACAGTACATTCCAAACACCATACAGTCTTATGATTTATTATAACCTGCATTACAAGCTGCAATATAGTTTATTTTGAGTTAATAATTGTTCAGCAGTCAGTATGTTTTTCATAATAATAGCGCCACAGCATTCTAGAAAACAAGAGGACTTGTTACAATAAACAAAGTTTAAATATAACTAGCCTTCTCTAATACTACTCAATATCCATACATAATTAAAATTGTATTTTGTATATTTTTGTGTGTGTGTGCTTAGGCATTATGAGGAGTTTCAAAGTAGTGTCGTGGAAGCAGTAGTTTCCCAGAGTAAAGCTGCATTTCATGAGCCATTGGCACTTGGTCAGAAACAGTTACCTGAGCTCTCCAGTGGGATATGCATTTTTTTGTTGTGATAAACTCCTTGTTGTGCCTTTTGTGTTTCAATATAGAATTTCCAAGCCTAATATTGCCTAAAACTTAATATTGCTTAGAAGATTTTGATGGCATATCTTTTCCCATTTCAGTCACTGAAATGTAATATATTTGAAGATACACTTTTGTGTTATAGCCCAGAGAACCGTGGGAGCCTATGAGCTCTGTAGGGGGAGGAGTAGAGCTCTGTATGTGCTCCTGGAGTTTCTCTAATAAGACATTAATTAAGACATGAGGGCAACTCAGATCCCAATCAGTGTCCCTTTAAGCAAGACAGTTTTACAGTTACACAGTGGTTCTTTAATAGGACATACTGTATATGCTGTATAGGACAACTCAAAAATGAAGTTCATAATTAGTTTTGTAGTTTCTAAAAATCATTTCAATCTTGTATTAAGCTTGATTAAGGAATAACCAAGCTTGATACAAGATAGAAGAAGATAATACTGCTTTTGGAATGGTTCTTATTAGAAAAGGGAGGTTTATGCTTTGGTCTTCAGACCACACCTCAGTAAGGCTAGGAAGACCCAGTCTGTACTGTATATAAACACAGTACATGTGTGTCACCACCACGTGGCAGTATTGTTTCAATTTGCATTTTTATTCATCTGTCTTAGGAGATAGAGAAATCACGAAGAAGCATCTTTAACATCTCTTTGGCTGTCAACAGTGTGAATGTGGTATGAACGTATATTTTGCATTTCTGAATAGTCCTACCATTTGATGCTTTTGGTAGGAATAAGTAATCTGCAGCCTTTAAATATTGTACTGACTTTTGTCTGAATACTGTAGAGGAATCCCTGCCAATTTTGTATGTTGATAATAAAATCAGCCGTGCTCCACTTCCTTGTTCATTGCAGCACAGGCATGCGCACATCTAAGTGCTTGTGTAGAATCATGTACCAAAAAAGACCACGTGTGCTACAACAATCAAGGAAGTGGATTACTGCTCAGTCTCTCATCATAACAAGAAACAAACAACCACACCCTTGCAATAATGCTGTAAAAATGCAATAAATAAAGACTCTGAACATTATTTTGAATGCATTTTGACTTTATTCTACAGTTACGTCGGAGAAAGAATGGACAAAACCATTGGAAGATCCCAAACCTCTCAGATGGCCATCAGTGAGTTTCATTCCTCGTCAAGCCCTCTCTGTGATAAAAAAATGATCAGAGTAGGGGAGAGAGAGAATACAATATGTCAGAAAATCCTAATCTTGAAGTGAGTAAGGAAGGAAGTAATACAAATGCCAATATGTTGACATTAATAGGGTTTATTTCTTAGCTAGTATTACTTCCATATACCTCCATACATGTTATAAACTAATGAAAGAAGTGAAATTTGTGAAAATGTCTGTTTTGCAAGCCTCTTGCAAGTGTCACAGTGTCTCCAAACAAATAACTCCAGGGTTGTTTTTTGTTTTATATTAATAGAATGTGAATCTTTTAGATCCTATGGATAATAGTAAAACTATATAAGCTCAAGCTCATGCTAAAACTGAAGAAGGAAAATTGTCAAAAGGAGTAATTTAAATCCAAAACTTTTATATGCTCTAATCGCAGTACTTTTGGGTTACAATAGAGACTTGAAATCACTTGCATAACCTATAATACAGTTAACACTACTACATACAGTATATGATGAAAATACCACCAATAAATTATTTTTCATCTGTCCATTCCATTTTCCTCTAACGTGTTGTGTAAAATAACCATTAACTGGACTAATACAGCTACTTACACACTAACATAACCCCAACAAATAAAATAAAATATATCTTTACACATTTGCGTGTCTTATTTATTAAAATAAAGTACTCTGTATTTGGATTTACAGAATGTAAAATAAAACTTTTAAATGAAGACATTGGAAGTGACTAGATGTGATTAGATGAACATGAATGACTGGATGCTATGGAGGACCGTATAATATAAAAAACAGAAGAATAAAAAGACTACTGACCTTGGGTCCCACATCACGGCTCTTGGCACGCAGCTTGTTGACCTGAGACTCAGCGATGTCAGCTCTCTCCTCAGCCTCATCCAGTTCATGCTGCATCTTACGGAACTTGCCCAGATGAGTGTTGGCCTGCTCTTCCTACAGAATAAAAACAAATATATGCACCTGTCAGTGTTCAAGATCAAAGGCAAGTTCCAATAATTACTAGAGCCCCTGGAAACCCATACAGGGCATTTCATTTAAATTCAATTTAGATGATCAGACTGCGTCTCAGGACTGTCTGGGCAGTGGCAAACTGCATATACTCAAAGGAACTGTTGTCCCTCCCTAAAACAATTTGACATAGGAGAGTCTGAGATGTCAATCATGCACACACCCAGGCAGTCCTGACATATCACCTGATCAGAAAAGATAATTCCTAGTATAAATCATTATGTAACATAGATTCAACTGTTTTTCAGCCCAAACGTACAGCCTCCTCAGCAGCTCTCTTGTAGGCTTTGACTTTCAGCTGCAGCTTGTCGACCAGATCTTGGAGGCGGGCGACATTCTTGCGGTCCTCTTCAGTCTGTGAACATTGAGCCAATAAAAAAGAGGGTTAAGCATTCAACAAGCAGTATTATTTAAGATGTTGATTACAGCAAAAACAAATAACAGAATAAATAATAACGTCCATACATATCTCATTGTTGAGGCATGGCATACTGACATTTCGAGCATTGCTTTTACCCACACATAAAAACATTTTTCATTTGTGAACAGAAACAAATACTATAAATTATACTATTCTATTATTATGTAGATTATTATCTACACAAAACAATTTCATTGAAAAAAAAAATCAACTAGGAATCACCTGGTATGTAAGTTCCTTGATGCGTCGTTCATATTTACGGATTCCCTTCACTGCATCACTACTTTTCTTCTGCTCGGACTCAACTTCACTCTCCAGCTCCCTCACCTGTCGACATAATGATATTCACCATTTAGTATCCAGAGGGAGACCAGTACATTATTTAATGGCAGAGTAGCACACAAATACATGACAGCTAACAGCAGTGTTACCCTCACCCTGGCCTCAAGCTTCTGAACCTGCTTCTTGCCTCCCTTCATGGCGATCTGCTCTGCTTCATCCAGGCGGTGCTGCAGGTCCTTGATGGTCTGCTCCATGTTCTTCTTCATGCGCTCCAGGTGAGCACTGGTGTCTTGCTCCTTCTTCAGCTCCTCTGCCATCATGGCAGCATCAGTAATGGCCTTCTTGGCTTTCTCCTCAGCATTTCTGCACTCCTGTATAGCCTCTTCCACCTCAGATTGCAACTGAGAAGCATCAGCCTCCAGCTTCTTTTTCTGGTTAATGAGGCTGGTGTTCTAAAAGATTAGGGAAATGCAGTGGGAGTGAAAAGTAATGCAACAGTCAGTGTAGCTAGTAATTTATGAAAAATTGTTGATTGTCCTTATTATTTTATTAGTTGATTATAATTTACCTGAGAGTTAGTAAGTTAAAATATAATGAGTGTCCATTACCTGTGAGTGCAGTAGCTGCACTCTCTCACTGACATCCAGAAGTTCTTGCTCAGCAAGCTTGCGCCCTCTCTCAGTCTGTTCTAGAGCAGACCTCAGCTCCTCCAGTTCAGCCTGAAGGAGATTGTTACGTCTCTCAACGATGGCAATGTTCTCCTTAAGATCATCATTGGCTCTAAGGGACTCATCCAGTTGCATTTGGGCATCCTGTATAGAGGAAGGAAATAAGCATATTGTTGAAGACAACTTGTACATTTAAATGAAATATATGATTTGTTTTTATTTTAAATTACCTTCAGATGAGCATGCAGAGACTTCAGCTGTTTCTGTGCTTCAGATGCCTGCCTGTTGGCTTGGCTTAGCTGGATCTCCATCTCATTGAGATCTCCCTCCATTTTCTTCTTCAAGCGGAGGGCCTCATTCCTGCTGCGACACTCTGCTTCTAGAGAGGTCTGCAGGGTGTCAATGGTCCTCTGCAGGTTTCTCTTGCACTGCTCCATCTCCTCATCTTTCTCAGCCAGTTTGCGCTCAATGTCAGCCTTCACCTGATTAAATTCAAGCTGGGCTCTCAGAATCTTCCCTTCCTCATGCTCCAGAGAGGCCTGGTAGAGGATTGAGATGTAGACATTTAGGCATTGGGCACACATAAGCATATATATATATATTTTTGTTTTAGAAGGAATCTACCTCAGCTTCCTCAAGCGCAGACTGGATCTCACTCTTCTCCTGTTCCAGTTGTTTCCTCAGTTTCTCCAACTCATGGATACTCTTTCCACTCTCACCGAGTTGCTCAGTAATGTCAGAAATCTCCTCTGTTCATTAAATAAATGATAGCATTATACTCTGTATTTATAAAAAACGGAAAACAAATTCATGACGTATTCCATCTTACCCTGTAGATTCTTGTTCTCTCTCTTCATGGTCTCCAAATGGTCCAGAGCTTCTTCATAGGAGTTCTTCAGTTTGAAGAGCTCAGTGCTCAGAGCTCTAGCCTCCTTCTGGGAGCTCTCCAGCTCACACTGAGATTCCTCATATTTCTGCTTCCACTCAGACAGGACCTAGAATGTATCAGGCAATAAAAGTCACCTGGCAGCATGAGCAGATTTATTGTAGTTGGCAATTCACTGATGTCTGTCAGAAAATAAATCCTTAATTGTTTCCCCCATTTCCTAATCCTGTGTGAGCGCTTGTAAGCCTAAACATAAAACAGGTGATGAAAAACAGATATTGAAAAGGCTAAACCATGTTTACTTCACCTTGTCAAAGTTCCTTTGCTTCTTGTCCAGGGCAGCAGCAGCAGCATTAGACCTCTCCACATCCACCATGAGATCTTCAATCTCATTCTGTAGTCTGTGTTTGGTCTTTTCCAGAGAGGAACATTTAGCGTTTATTGCCTCCACAGCCTCCTCGGCATCCTGCAGACGCTGGGCCAGCTTTTTCCTTAAGCAATAAGACAATCAAGTGATACATGTTTGTACACGTTTGCTTTGTAAATAAATCAACTGTTACACATTTCTATAAATGGCTGCTGAGTCATCTTACAGTAAAACTTTTTGTTCGTCTTACATTTTGAAAAGGAACATAACACAAACAAAAAGCTTATCTGACAGACAAAATATTATTACATTTCGTCAGTTATTTGAGTTTCTGTGGGTGATTGCATATTAAGGTGTCTTACTTGGCCTCCTCAAGTTCCTCAGTCCTCTGGATGGCATCAGTTTCATACTTGGTTCTCCACTGAGCCACCTCAGAGTTAGCCTTGGACATGCTGCGCTGCAGTTCAGCCTTGGCCTCCTGCTCCTCCTCATACTGCTCCCTCAGGAGGTCACAGTCATGGCGGGAAGATTGTACTGCATGGGCCAAGGCACTCTTGGCCTGGGAGAAAATGTAATACAAATGCATAACATGGTAAAACATACATCAGCTTGTGACTAACCTAACTGGCTAGTTCAGAGTCTCACCTTAGTCTCCTCTTCTAGTTGTCTTTTCAGGTCTTCAATTTGTTGAGTGTAGGACATTTTTCCTCTTGTGAGTTGAGATACAAGGGAGTCCTTCTCCTCGAGTTGCCTTGAGATCTCCCCTAGTAGAATGGATTATTTCATTATTTCCATCATACATTTTACATTATGTATACCCGATACATTATGTATTTACCCTCTGACGCCCATGAATGTCTAATTGTAGGCTATTAGAACATCTCATTCCAGATGCAAAATAATGTCAGGCCTACATACAGCATACATCCAAGTCATGTTAAATATCACATTAACAATGATAAGAAATAGTATAGACATTAAAGTTTGACTTAAAATGTGTACCATTTTCTGTTTGCAGTTTGGCTTTTTGCATGTTGAAGTCATTGATGTAACGCTGTGCCTCTTCGTATTTGGTCTTGTATTCACTCATCTGATCTTCCAATGTCCTGCATGTCTTTTCTAAATTTGTCTGAAAGCAAAGTAAGAGTGTAGTGAAATGTCTAAAATATTGCATTCAAATTAAATTAATATTAATTCAGTTACTTATGCTGTGGCTAGGTGAGCAAGAAAAAGAGTTCTAACCTTTGTCTTCACAACATGTTCCATGTTGGAGACCACATCATCCAGTTCCAGCCTGAGCTCACTCTTCTCCTTCTCCAGTTTCTGCTTGACTCTCTGCAGGTTGTCAATCTGCTCCCCCAGGTCAGCCACACTGTCGGCTTGTTTCTTCCTGAGGGTGGCAGCGGTAGCCTCGTGCTGCAGAGTTGCCTCTTCAAGGTCTCTGCGCAGTTTCTGTAACTCAGCCTCCCTCTTCTTGTTCATCTCAATCTGGGCCGATGTAGCTCCACCAGCCTCCTCCAACCTCTCACTGATCTCCTCCAGCTCTCTGGCCAGGTCTGCCCTCTGCTTCTCCACCTTGGCTCGAGCAGCTCGCTCTGCCTCCAGCTCCTCTTCCAGTTCCTCAATGCGGGCCTAGTCCAAAATAAATCAATTTAGACTGTAGCACACTGAAAGGTTTTTAAAATTGGATATGCATTGACTGTTTGTTTTAATGTGCCTACATTACCTGTAACTCCTTCAGTTTTTTTTGGAGTTGGGCACTCATTGCCTGTTCATCCTCAATTTTACTATTGAGATGGCTGATTTCAAAGTCTTTCCTGTCAATAATTAAAACAAATGTATTAGGTTGGTTCAAATTGAATTCTATTTTGAATTTGGGGTTGTATAAGTGAGTGCTTACTTTTTGAGCCTCTCTTCGAGTTGCTGCTTGTCATTTTCCAGGTCCATGATACTCTCTTGGGCCAACTTTAAGTCTCCTTCAAGCTTCCTTTTGGCTCTTTCAAGATCCATACGAACCTTCTTCTCTTGCTCAAGAGACCCTTCAAGCTTCATTGGATTACAAACAACATTACTGTAAGTATTTTAATTGTTTAGTGTAACCAATCTCCAAGTATCTCTTCTAATGTATTCTCACATCATCGACTTGCTGTTCCAGCTTAGCCTTGGCCTTGGTTAAAGTGTTGACTTTGTCTTCCTCACTCTGAAGGTCATCTAGTGTTTGCTGATGAGCCTCCTGTAAGGCCTTCTTCTCCTTGGTCAGCTTGGCAATGATTTCATCCAAGGCCGCCATTTCTTCTGTCAGGTTCTTTACCTTTGGCCAGAATCAATTATTTTCTCAGGCACTACATAATAGACTAGAAATTAAATATCAAATTAAAATAATTGAAATTGTTTTTGTACCTTATTCTCAGTGGCATGCTTCTCTTTCTCCACCTTAGCCAGCGTTAGCTCCAAGTCATCAATGTCTTTCTTCAACTCGGAGCACTCATCCTCAAGCTTCCTCTTCTTAGCAGTCAGCTCAGCATTCATCTCCTCCTCATCCTCCAGTCTCTCGGTCAGCTCTTTGGCTTTTGCCTCTAGCTGAATCTTGCTCTTTATCAGCCCCTCACATCTTTCTTCAGCGTCACAAAGATTATCTTGTTCCTGGCATGACATTAATCAGATAATATAGAATGTAATGTAAACTGTCAGATTTTCCCTTTTTTTTCTATTGTTTGTTAATTATTTTCAACATACCGCCTGAACTTGGAGCTGAAGATCATTTTTCTCCTGGAGTAGAGTGACCATTTTTCCCTCCAGTTCCTTCCTACGAGCTTCAGATTTTGCATAGGCCTCTTTGAGTTTGGTGAACTCCTCCTTCATGTTTGCCATCTCCTTCTCTGTCTCTGCTGACTTTAACAGAGGTTTGATTTTGAAGTACATCTTCATCCAGGGCCAATTCTTGACCCCCATAAATGCGCGGACGTTCCATTGGATTACCAGTAGTGCATCCCTATTAGGACAAAGTTAAATATTTTAAATTCAATATCTCTATTTTAAGTTCTATGTGATCTATGTGATTTTTTTTCTAAAGAAAAGGGCACATTTAAGCCAGGACTGTGGGATAATGTGAAACCTGTGAAACTGCTACTTATTTGCTGTGATGTTTTGGTAAATGGCTTGAAATCACTTGCCTACGTTCCACAATCTTCTGGAACTCAATTCTTGCCAGAAGACCACGTGACCTGGCTTGGATACCAGTGATGATTAGAGCCAGGCGGTCATCTCGCATCTCCTCTAGCTGACCCAGTAGCCCAGCTTTAAAGAACACCTGATTTATATGGGTACATACTGTAACTTTAAGAACACCAATAATTGATATGCTTTACCAGTGATTCCATATTCATATACTAGCATCACCAGTACTCACCTTTGTGTGCCCCAGCTTATACTGGTTGTGGTCTATCTCCAGAGATCCTAACAGTTTCTCTGCAGCCTTCTTGTTATCAATGAACTGCCCTTCAGGGATGGCATTAGGGTTCAATATTCGGTATCTTGAATTAAAATATTACGGGAAAAACTTTTAACAAAGAAAGGCTTGAATTGCTGTAGAATTCATGGCACTAGTCACAGTTGCAGTATTTTTCTGACACACACCTTTGTTTAAAATCTCCATAGAGTATCCTGTTAGGGAAGCCCTTTCTACAGATCCTGATGCCTTCCAGCACACCGTTACAGCGTAGCTGGTGCATCACCAGAGGGTTCTCCATCGCCCCCGGAGTCTTGGTCTCGTTGGGGATGATGCAGCGTACAAAGTGAGGATGAGTAGACCTCAAGTTGGTCATCAGCTTATTCAGGTTCTCCTGTGGCCAGACACCATGTACATTCTATTTTGTTATAGCTGTTTTCATAGCTATATATAACACAATGGTATAATATTTAGAACTATACAGGACGCAATTCATCATGACCTCACCCTGTGTAACGCAGACACCGTTTGGAAGGATGAACCTTTCTTCTTACTACCACCACCTTTGCCCTTGCTGCCACTAGCCTCGGCTATAACAACAAAACAAAAACTTGACCAATTATATTCACTGTTGTTATGGCAGTCAGACCGAATGTATTACAGTCCATATAAAGTGTGAAATACAAAAGTACTAAACTAAGTGCATACCTGAATCAGCTCCTGCATAATTTGCAAATAGGAGGGATAAAAGTTTAAGGGTAGACTTCTGGAAAAGTCCAACAACTGTCTCATTTAGAGGATCCTTGTTCTTCACCAGCCAGTTACAGATGTTGTAGTCCACAGTACCAGCATAATGAACCAGAGAGAAATGGGCCTCTGGTTTCCCCTTGACAATTCTGGGCTTCTGGAAGTTGTTGGACTTCCCAAGGTGGTTGTCATAAAGCTTTGCTTTAAAGGTGGTATCACTGGCCTTGGGGAACATGCACTCCTCTTCAAGGATGGACATGATACCCATGGGCTGAGGAGAACACAAAGTGTAATGTAACTTTTAATACTGAAAGGAGGCAAGAAAACCAACATTTTAGGAAAAATAATATAAAAGTGAATATAGCATTTCAAATCAATTTGCCTTTCAACTTCATTTGCCTAAAACACTGGCTCATATATTACCTTTTCAATCAGGTCAATACAGGCCTGCAGATCCATGCCAAAGTCTATGAAGGTCCATTCAATGCCTTCTTTCTTGTACTCTTCTTGCTCCAGCACAAACATGTGGTGGTTGAAAAACTGTTGCAGTTTTTCATTGGTGAAGTTGATGCAGAGCTGCTCAAAGGTGTTGAACTGTAATATAAATAAGTATACAATAACTATTATTATTCACATCTATATCAAAGGGAAAATGACAGGGAATAATCTGCCAAAACAAAACTTACATCAAAGATCTCAAATCCAGCTATGTCCAGCACACCAATGAAGTACTGGCGTGGCTGTTTGGTTTCCAGGGATTGGTTAATTCTCACCACCATCCACAGGAACATCTTTTCATACACTGACTTAGACAGTGCACCAATAGCGTAATACACCTTGTAATTAAAACATGTAATTGTAAATAGTATAATATATTGTTTAATTACATTTTTGAATTTAAATTAAAATCTCATACCTGGGCAACATTTTGTCCCTTGGTGACCCACTCATTTCCAACTTTGACTCTTGGGTGACAGAGACATTTGATGAGGTCAGCAGAGTTCAGGCCCATCAGATATGCAACTTTGTCAGCATCTGAAAAAAATAAACCATAATTAATAGGTAAGCCAAAAATGGTTACAATTATCCCACAATGTTATAACATGTCGATAGCAGGCTATTTCTATAGTACTAGTACTAAAATACAATAAGCAATGTCCTACATTTGTGAGTGCTAATATTTGTGTAAATTCTTAATGCAATGCAGAACAAAGTGGGTGCCTTATTAACGTCTGATCTTTCACTACGCATTCTAGCAAGCAGAGAATCTTCATGAATAGCTTACAATACCAAACTATTTCTCACCTTCAGTGCCATCCGCCTCAGCCTGTTCTTCTCGTTGCTTCTGCTTAAACTTCATGTTGCCATAATGCATGATGGCACCAGTCAGCTTGTAAATGCTGTTCTTTTCCTCTTGAGTGAAGCCCAGCACATCAAAGGCATCCTGAATATGATGGCACTTATTTAGTTTCAGAAAGATTTCATATTTGACCTAAGTGTTGGTAATCAGAATATAGAGTTCCATCTCACATCAGTGGCCATCAGCTCATCAGCATCATTAATTGAGGCTACTGTTGTCTCTCCTTGGGAGATGAAGGCGTAGTCATATGGGTTGTTGGTGATGAGTAACATCTCTAAAAAGTAGTTCACAAAAGAGTTACATTTTGTCCATGATTAAGTAATGGGTAATTTTCTGATTGTATGGGTAGGTTTTCTGAATCTGCATATGCACTTACCCAGAAGTTCAGGCTTTTGCTGAGACAAGATCTGGTAGAAAATGTGGTAGTCCCTCTCAGCTTTAAGCTGGAAGGTCACACGAGACTTTTCCAGGAGGTCTGGCACAGCCATAAAATATTATTGGGCACATGGTTGTCATTATTTTTTCACATAATTATTGCTATGTAAATCCAAATGACATTATCATGTGACAATAAATGTTTACTTACATGTCTCAATATCAGCAGAGGCCAACTTTCCTCTATTATCAAAATGGATTCTGATGAATTTACCCTAACAACGAAAAAACATTTGTAGGCTGATTAATGCTTTTTAGGTAAAAATGCTATTTTCATTGTATTTAGACTGACACTTACAAATCTTGAAGAGTTATCATTCCTGATGGTCTTGGCATTACCAAAGGCCTCCAGAGCAGGGTTAGCCTGAATGATTTGATCCTCCAAGGTACCCTGTTTTGGTCAAACAAGGATCTTTACAGAGATTTGGGCTAAACTATTCTATACACATTTGTAATATTTATAATTTATTTATAGGCCTTATATCACATTTGGCTACACATAAATACCTTACTTATTACAATTAGAATTACAATTAGGTCATTTAGCAGACGCTTTAATCCAAAGCGACTTACAATTACATGCTGCTATTACATGGAGCAGATAGGGGTTAGGCATCTTGATCAAAGATGTTTACAGGTAGGCCAACTCAGGGGTTCTACCTATACAAAATATAGAACACACCTTTTTCTCAGCAGCTACATCTTTCTTTCCAGTTGGTACAGCAGCGATGCTAGCAAAGTATTGAATGACACGCTTTGTGTTGACAGTCTTTCCAGCACCAGATTCTCCACTGGGTGAATAGAGGGCCGAAATCAAATTCAATATAATCGATTCTTCACTTTTAAATGTACTGTATATGTTTTTCTGATTCTGTGACTTACGTTATAAGGATTGACTGGTTTTCTCGGTCTGTAAAGATGATTATGTATCAGTAATACATTGTATGATGCATGACATAAATAAAGTACTGACAAAATTAATGTTAGTGTAGATACATTATATAATACCTGACAACATGTACTGGTAGGCGTTGTCAGAGATGGAAAAGATATGAGGAGGAGCTTCACTCCTCTTCTTTCCTCTGTAGGCAATAACCACCTCCTGGTTGTAGACTGGCAGCCATTTGTAAGGGTTTACAGTCACACAAAATAGCCCAGAGTAAGTCTGTAAAAGACACATGCAAAACCGAAGAATAACAAAAAAATAAAAAATGGTACTTTTCAAAATATCCTGTTTAAATAAATTTGGAACTATCACAGGTAAAAATTATCTAACAATTGAATGTGAATACTGTTTTTATATCATCACATCATATGTTTAGGTTCTTTTCTTCTATAGATTAATTGGGAAAAAGTTCTAATCCAGTTAAGGGGTACTGAAATACAGGGGAAAATAATTGAAAGGAGGTACAAAGGAGAAAAAGGTTTGAGAACCACTCTAATAGGATATATGTTCTTTGCAAATGTCTCACATAGATCATCCATGCTGCATAACGCTCTTTGAGGTTAAACAGCACAGCAGGTTCATGAAGGAAAGTGAACATCGCCATGTCTTCAATTTTGTCAAACTTTGGTGGGTTCTGAGGGTGGACATCGCACTCCTTTACTGTCACAGTCTGTAACAAAATATCAAGGGACAAAAATTGTACAGAGACTTCATGATTTATTATTATTTGGTTGTCAAAGCTTGTGTGTTCATACCTTTCCAAACTCGGTTTCGGTGGTGACTTTGTCACCATCACGGCTGACAATAGAAGCCTTGACGTACTCAACCTCAGAGTCAGGTACGAAGCATGCCTTCTTCATGTCAAAAGGGCGAGTTTGGGCCTCAAGTCGCTCTATGTCAGACTTTCTCAAAAAAGGAGCAGCAGCCCCAAACTCCGCCATCGCAGCGTCACCCATTTTTCAATCTATTTTAAAATGTAAACAAACATTTACAATCTGCGATGGGGAAATAATTGCACGAAATACAGGCAAAATGTAAACAACAAATTAATAATAATAGGTAAGATTTAGAGCTATAAATTTATTGTAATTTTTTTGAAATTCCATAGACATGTCAGCTATCAGTGAGTGAAATGGTCTGTGAGAATATCTGCTTTGGTTGTTAATAGCCCCTGCCTCTGTATAAGTCGATTTAGATTTTTGACCATGACCGAAAGAAGTCTGACCAATTAGGGCCTCTTTTCCCTGATTGGTCTTGCAAATATATCTTGTATGTTAATCACACGAATGTGTGCACACAGCTACAACAGGTTTGACCAACGGAGGACTAGGTTGGTTTTGGGTTGTTGATTTTCTAAATCTTGCTCTCTTTTCTTTTTTAGCTAGCTCTCGTTGCAACTCTCAAATCTTACCCTTAGAAGCTTTAATATTACATTTCTCAAGTACACTAAAACATTTTTATATCGTAAAGGCCCCATATCATTCCAATTTCCATCTGTCATTTTGGACAAACTTTCTCCCTTAGAGTTAAACATCAGTTTAACAATTTTTTTTCATGGCTATCTAATTGTAAGTGGGAGGATATGTCAGATGGGATTGGTTAAAATCCATAAATGAGGTCACACCTATGGCCAAATCTGACTGGCCTCTTTTGCACAAAGAGAGGAATTTTGGCTAAATTAAAGATTTCAAAATTAGTCCAGCCCTGTCAGGTCCCAACTGACAGGGCTGGACAACTCAACTGACCAAACAACTGGAAAAACCTGGAATGGTACGACAGGGGACCTTTACGCAAAACGGGACTACCACAACAATAAATTGGCAAATTGACACACAGATTGTACCTGAGTGGTTGGGCTCCACAGGTAAACTGGATATGTTCTAATAACTTGAAAAAACATTTCAAGTTGATTACTTCATAACATTAAACAATACAGTAGAAGAGAGAATATCAGAATAGTTATCACTAAAATCTACCATCTTCTGAATCAACAGTGAGAACATACCATATATTCATATACCGTACAGGTATGAGAATAATAATTTACTAATAATATTTTAACAGTAATCTATTTTATAATGTTATAGTTTAGCAATTGTATTATTGTTTTACTTACCTTTGATTGTCCACCTTTAATCGTCAAGAATAGAGATCTCGTGGTTGACAGCAGCTCGCCTGTCCATTAATAAAGGTTGTTAGACAACCAAATATGGGGATGAATATCAGAGAATTGGCATCCAGGTTACATATCAAAAAAAGCATTCTCCTAATTGGGTCTCTACCCAACTGGTGCTGCTATTTGTTGCTCTCACCTTGTAACACTAGACCCTCACACTGCACACAACAAATCGAGGGGAAGACAGGAGGTGGGGTAGTACAGGGCTGCAATCCAGCATTGTTATTCTAACATGTTATTATGACCTGAACCAGTAAGACATGTGAGTTGATATCACTAATAAAGATCTGTGAAGCTGTAGAGATAATTCCTAGGACCTTAATTATTTTAAGTAAGATAGGTGTCTATTTATGTATATACAGTGCTTAACAATATTTCTAAAGGGCAGGATTATGGTTACTTTGAAAATACTCTTATAAACTAATATAGTGTGATAAGCCTATGCTACTTATAGTACAATATGACAAAGTAGCACCACACTGAAACTGTTCCTCAGACATGACATACATACAGTATAGGAAACATTGGCTCTGAAACTCTACATCTATATTAATTAAAAAGAAAACCTTATTAATAAACAACTTCCCACAAACAAGGTACTATATAGCCATTCTCATTATGTTGTTCAATGTACTGTAGAGGGCAGGATAGTCTAGGTGTTGGACTTCCAGCCGGAAGGTTGTGGGTTCAAGCCCCAGAGCTGGCCTACCTGTAAGCATCCTTTAGCAAGATGCCTTACCCCTATCTGCTCCATGTAATAACAGCATGTAAGTCGCTTTGGATAAAAGCGTCTGCTAAATGACCTAATTGTAGAAGTTTAAATTGTAATTTTACTTAAGATCTACAGTATATGTATGCTGCATCATGCAATTTCAAATCATGACATCCATTTGTGTGTTTGCTTAAGTGCATCTTTTTTAACAACATAAAAAAGATGCTTTTAAACTAGCAGTATTAATCAGACATCAAATATGTAAAGCTCCCAACAATGGTGTGTCAAATGATAGGGTGTGAAATACATTTCAAGAGAGGCATTGAAGAGAGGCAGCTGTTCTTTCCAGAGAGGCAAGATGAGGCCAATGTCAAAGCTGTGTAGCACCATTTACTACAATTCTCCACTGACCACAGTCAGTGCTACACCCTTGGCCTATCCCTGTCTGCATAGCTGTTTCATTATTTGGCAAGCGCAGCAGCATCTCAGAGATGTTCCGAGAGAAACGTTGTCAAACTCATGAAATTGCATGAATGAGATCACTTATTGCTAAGAGTTTAATACCAAATGCATGTAATAATGTTTGCTTGATCTAAATTCTTCAATTTACTGTATTGTCAATGAGCCACTTTACTCTGCCTCCATTAAAAATGCAATTGATTTTTTTAAGTAGCCATTTGAACATGATCTGGTGTCTTGTATGCCAAATGACTACATCACATATTTGATCAAACTAAATATGACGGGATTGATGATCGATGACATTGGAATATTAGGACCTTTTTTAACCGTACATACCAAGGGACAAATCCATCTGATTGTAAACTGCTGCTTGCTGCTGGTGCCCTTGGCTGCTCCCGTTGACACACCATTGTTTTCGTCTCTTTATCCTTGAGCACAAAGATAACCTGTGAAATTCCTGCTGGCTGCCTTTGCATACGTGTATAGTAATTTAGTGGACAGATTTGGGACAGCTTGTGACGCACATACAAGAGTGGGTTGTTGTTTTTTGCATTTGACCAGCAGCAACAGGTGACAATCCAATGAGGAACCAATAACCATACTGTATGTCATAGGCTATAGGATACTTTGGGACTGCAGTTTGCATGACTGCAGTGATGGAGCTTTTTGTTGAGGCTCATATGCAAGAGAAAATAGATACCTTACTATCTATTACTGACTTTTGTAATACCAAGAAAATCTGATAGTTAAAAAATGATGTTCTGTTCTGTCATGTTTAGTGCTAAAGATCAGGAAAGTGAAGAAGCATAAACTGAAAACAATTACAATTAGGTCATTTAGCTGACACTTGTATCCAAAGCAACTTACAATTACATGGTGCTATTACATGGAGCATGTAGGGGTTAGGCATCTTGCTCAAGGATGCTTACAGGTAGATAAACTCTGGCTCGAACCCACAACCTTCTGGCTTGGAGTCCATCACCTAGACCACTAGACTAACCTACCCTGACACGACCACAATTAATCTTTCTCAGTGAGTTTTTCCATTGTGAACTATACTCACCAGCTAGTTCATTAGGTACACCTAGCGAAACAAATGCATTGTAATACAACAGTCCTGCAATAAATCTCCCTTCATGATTGTTATAATGTTCAGTTTATGTTGGAACCCTTTAAGAGAGATGGAGATTCAACTATATGATCATTTCGGAGGTTTGTGGTGCTGTTATACTTTATTGAATTAAACACAAGTGTGTTGTTTGTGTTTGTTTAGCCTAGCCTCACTGATTGAAATGAAAATAGAAGAAATAATACAATAGAAATAACACAATACAATATATAGTATAACACAATACAATTGAACAGCACCACAAACTACATCCTCCAAAATTATCATATAGTTGAATCGCCACCTCTGTTAAAGGGTTTCAACATAAACTAAACATTATAACAATCATGAAGGGACATTTATTATAGGACTGTTGTATTAGACTGCATTCGTTTCGCTAGGTGTACCTAATGAAGTGGCCGGTGAGTGTACAGGTGTATATTCATAATTGTCCACTGGTCTTTAGGACAGGTACACTTCCTGTACACAGCAGAATTTCCCATCAGTGGTACCAAATGAGCTTCAACTATAGCAGCCAAACCCTCGTCCAGGGAAGAGTCTTGTGAACTGTGGATAAATGGGTTCCTCGTTTATACACTCATTCATTTATTTCTATGGGTGAATCTTCATGAAAAGGTTTATACATTCAGTGAACTTGTTTTTTTATTACTCCAAATTAAAGCCGTCTAACTTCCTCAACTTAGCCCTCAGGCCACAGGAGAAGCTATTTCAGGCTCTGATAATATAGGCCACCCTACATCAAAGGTCCAATTCTCAGCTGTCTGTAGTCCTTGTACCATGGGCACATAAGTGAATGTGCGATGCACCTTACCTCACTTAAGTTTGAAATCAGAGCCAGCTTTTTATAGGAGCTATTGTTACTATTTGTTGTTTGTTGTGCCGAAAGGTCACTTTTGAGGGGGTGTTGAGTTTTTGTGAAGGCAGGCTAGGATTGTTCTCCTGCCTTGTCTTGCCAAAGCTAAGATCATTCAGAAGGGTATCTGCAGGGATTCACATAACGACTCTGCTTAAGAGAAAGTAAAGATGACAAGACGGTTTGAAAGTTGAAAGTCATTTGCATTGCTTTCTCTCAGGTCCATGTTGGCTGAAAAACTTGGGTCATTCTGTCTTCAGTGGACTCCCAGGTTACAGTTCTGTTTCACCATCTGGCTTTCAAACCATGTGTCCTGATGTTGTTGCTTCCTCTAAGATTTGAAGGTTAGTATTTTCCTGATTTTATGGGCCATAGTTTTGGAGTGTTTATTTAGTGAATGGTTATGCTTTACGTAACTACACTATAATGTATGTAAGCACAAATAAATGCTTTTTTTTGGGAAGGCCATGGGCCATGTCCATGGCATGCACTGTGACAGTTATACACTGTGGTTCATTTCTCCTCCTCTGCAAGCTCAACTTGTTTGTCCAAGAGGCAGTTTGCAGTCTGCTTAGCCTGCTAAAATTTTTATTATTTATACATTAGCCTTATCCTAGAGTTATACTAAAGCACGCTGTTTTGTTTGGAGGATTGTGACAGACAGCAGGTGTGTGAACAACATGTGCTCCTCATACTGCTCCCTCAGGAGGTCAGTAGTTTTGAATGCTTCTTTATTTCCCAATCTGTTCAGAGGAACATGCACATTGCCCTTCATGGTTTCTGCTATTTACTGTCATTTTTGCATCTGAAACATGGCAAGATGAATTTTCATTTCAACATGTTTGTTTTGTTAGATTTATTTATTTTTAAAAAAAAAAATTTTTATTCGATACAACTGTATAGATGTATAGAATAAATATTCTTTGATGCTCTTGATATTGACCTACAAAAGAAGGTCCACTCCTCGATTGCATTATAGTACCCCGGAACCACACATTTCCTCCCCAGATCACTGCTCTTAGAAACACCACTGTGCACAAAGGTAGAGAATATGTGAACTTATGAGAGCTATAGGCGGAGGAGTAGAGAGGAATGTAAGGAGGGAGGGAGTTCCAAACCAACAAAGTTGGCTTTATCCACTCCCTGTAAACATATGTCATATAATATTTTGAAGCAAAGTAGGCCAACAGTTTGAATGCATTCACTCTAAGTGTATAAACACTGTATTTTACTTGTTGGAGTATTTGGTTAAATTGACCCAGTACTTTTTAAGATTTTAAAAAAGGACCACAACTTTTCAGGTGCTTATTAACTTTATTCTAAGGAAAAACAGGCATGCTTAGGGAGGCAACATCTTTCAGGTAAAAGGTGTCCCATTATTGATAATAAACCACCAAACGTCACTCTTTATCATGGCCTTTTCTGAAATAAAGGAAAATATGTTAGCGAGTTATATAGGTAAAACAACTAATGAAAGAAATATTCTAATTAAACACGTTACACATACACTGTATTTTGATTGCAGAAAAATGCAATTGTTAAACCATTTTCTAATAGGCTTAAATGATTTTACCTTGAATAATATGATCTATTATTTGTGTGCGGAATGCAAATTATGAAAAGGAGACCAAAACTGATGGCTGAAAGACATTGGGTCCCACATCGCAGCTCTTGGCACGCAGCTTGTTGAGACTCAGGTCGCTCCTCAGTCCCATCCAGCTCATGCTGCAGCTTACGGAACTTTTGCTGTTGGCTTGTTGCTCCTGTTGAACAACAATGTTCATCTATGTTTTGTGTGGCTTTGGGCACATTTATTTGTGTCTATGTCTAAAT
This sequence comes from Percopsis omiscomaycus, assembly GCA_027575585.1. Lineage (NCBI taxonomy): Eukaryota > Metazoa > Chordata > Actinopteri > Percopsiformes > Percopsidae > Percopsis > Percopsis omiscomaycus. The sequence continues at coordinate 19,579 of JAODLI010019027.1, forward strand.
TGTCCCAAAGACTATTTTAAAAAGCCCCTTTTAAGCAAACAGAGGTATTTATGCATGTACACACAGTGTTACAGAAACAGAACTAGACCTGGAACTAGTTGAAAAAATTGAAAGTTACCTGATAGGTCAGCTCCTTGATACGTCTTTCATATTTTTTTTATTTTTTTTAAAGCATCGCTGGACTTTTTTTGCTCAGCCTCCATCTCATTTTCCAGTTCCCTGACCTGAAGCATTCAGTATAAACATTATGAAATCTATCTCAAGACTTCTTTCATTTGATATATTTATTGTGCCAAATTAGAACCTTACCCTCGCCTCAAGCTTCTGCAACTACTTCTTTCCCCCCTTCATGGCAATCTTCTCTGCTTCATCCACCATGAGATCTTCAATCTGTCAGATCTTCAATCTCATGGTGATCTTCAAGCCTGTGTGGTCTTGTATCTGAAAGCTAATTCAATAACTTGCCTTAGCCCTCACTATTTGTTCCATGTTGGAGACCACATCATCCAGTTCCAGCCTGAGCTCACTCTTCTCCTTCTCTAGTTTCTGCTTGATTCTCTGCAGGTTGTCAATCTGCTCCCCCAGGTCAGCCACGCTGGCTTGTTTCTTCCTGAGGGTGGCAGCGGTAGCCTCATGCTTCAGAGTGGCCTCTTCAAGGTCTCTGCGCAGTTACTGGAACTCAGCCTCCCTCTTCTTGTTCATCTCAGTCTGGGCCGATGTAGCTCCACCAGCCTCCTTCAACCAATCATCCATGCTGCGTAACGCTCTTTGAGATTGTACAACACTGCAGGCTCGTGCAAGAAGTTGAACGTCTTCAATTTTGTCAAATTTGGGTGGGTTCTGAGGATGGATATCCCTCTCCTTCACTGTCACAGTCTTATAATAAATAAATACTATACTTTATACAGAACCATTTTTATGACACATTCAAGTTAATATCACCCTTAGCTCCAAATACCTTTTGAAACTCTTTTGAAGCCTTGACGAACTCAACCTCAGAGTCGGGTATGAAGCATGCCTTCTTCATGTTAAAAGGGCAAGTCTGGGCCTCAAGACATTTTTTTGTCTGATTTTCTCAGATAAGGAGCAGCAGCCCCAAACTCCGCCATCGCAGCGTCACCCATTTTTCAACTTGTTCAGCAGAAACGGACAACTGCAGTTGATGATACTGACGGTATCAGGAAACAAATACCGGTTCCTATATAGTTTGTATTTGTTAGTAGCCTACATATTTAAAATTATGCATTCTACAGTTTATTTATGCTCAACAATGTATGGTAAGTTTAATAGTATGCCATATTTGAAGAAATTACACGCAATTTGCTATACGCTTTCTGCTGAATTCAAGTTTATTTGTATAATAGCTATCAGTATTGGATAGAGATTAAGGTGTGTATTGAATTTGGAGCATGCAACATCTGTATGAACTGCATTAACCATTTAAAACCCAGTGCAATTCTAGAAATGTTAGCTTCCAAAAATAAACAAATAAATTCCAACAATTGTACATGGAAATTTATGTATTGCAGTTTGTCCAACTGACGCTCACTTGAAATATGGCATGATGTTTATTTAACCTTGATGAGTTGGGGGTCAGACTTCAAATGAGATCAGTTATACACTATAAAGTAGCAATGGAAACCAGATAAGAAGAAAAAAATCATAATTCTGCTATAGTCCAGCAACAATTTAATTTGCACCAGCACCACACAGCAGGGGGCTCAGTTACAGAATGTAAATGCCAAAGGTTAGACATTTTGCAGCTTTAGGAAATCTAAAATAAACACATCAAACCAAGTTGCATCCCACTTATCTGAAGGGTACACTTACCTTAGTCAACCTTTGCTTGCTTGTGAACTGAAGGGATGAGCTCTGTGGAGCTCTGTGGACTGCTATAGTTGTCATCTCTCCATTAATAAAGGTTGTTAGTGAACCAAATATGGGGAAGAATTTCATAGAAAGGTTGTACATTTAAAAAGGATTCTCCTATTTGGGTAGCGTTCAGTGTTGCTATTTGGTACTCTGACCTTGTGACAAACAAGATTAGGGCGCTTTGGTATACTGGTACTGTGCAAAGCAAAGGGGAGGGCAGAGATGGGTGATGAGCTTGGGCTTTTTGTTACCAATAATTTTGGGGGTTATCTTTTGGGTGGGTTCTGACCAAATATCAGGTGGGCGAAAATCTCATACATCCTCATACTATTAGGGAATAGTATGTTTTTTTATTTATTATTATTTTTTATTTATTGCTTCATTGTTTGAGCTAGATAACCAAAGAAGTAGATTAACAGAAAAAAATCTGTGTACTTTTGTATTCAATTACTCTGGCCGTAGATGTAAAGATTTTTAATCAAAATGCTTTAGTTCCAGAGAGGTCAGTCATACGACAAAAGGTGTGAAATGCATTTCTAGAAAGTTACTCTAATCTAAGACTAAGACTTGCAGCTGTTGTTTGCTCAGGGCTAAGGTCAGCAACTCTAAATTATCACTCATCATTGTTCTGCCCATTTGGGTGTACATCCTTCTCTCATTACAATGATTCCTTCCCTTTGGCCTCGAGGACAAAGATAACCCTGTGAAATTCTTGTCTAGATTTGTTTTCTGTTTTATTGAGGGCAGCTTGTGAGGGTGCTCATATATCTGAACGTCAGACTCCATTGTTATGATGTAATTGATGAGGGGTAACAGGTGGGGACACTACTCTTAGGGCACAAGTGAAATGTGTTAAACATGTCACTCGTTCATTGAACCATTCTTATTTGTAGTTATTTGTATAATCTCTCTTAACAGGTAAAACAAATAATTACATGACTTTGCTGAGATTTGGTTTTGCATAATGCCGGCTACAGGCTCAGCTGTCACCTAAAGTCACCTACCTGTCTTTAGTCTTCAGGCTGCTGAGTAGTGATCTAAATACTATTACTAGGACGATTATAGTATTAAATTAAAGTAGTTTGTTTCTTGGTTGATGGCTCAGTATGATGACAAACTAAAGCAAAGGCTTGGATGGAGCAAAATGTATTGTTAAATGACAGGTGGTGTATAACATGCTGTAGTGTATATATATATATATATATA
>JAODLI010019038.1:0-45928 GCA_027575585.1 Percopsis omiscomaycus
TGGACTTTTCTGTTGGTTTTCGCCCTGGCCTTTTGCCCTATGTATTTTTGAGTTTGGACTTCCACCGTTTTCCCCCCCGTGGATTAAGTTTTCCTTTAAATAAAGCACTGTTCACCACTGTCTGCCTGCCTGCCTGTCTGCGTTTGGGTCACTCCTCCGTAATCCCTGACAAATGTATGCTGAAAGCTGTCAATTTATAGGTTGATGATATCCATACCCACATAAATAATGGGTGTGTTATACGTAAATAAGGACGGGTGCAGTGCGTCTATCTGCGATGACATCTATGCTCTTTGCGACAGTTTTGTATCAGATCCTAAGTCTCTTCCCACGCTTGAATGAGAAGGTTTCATGAATGAGGTCCAGTGTCTTTGGATGTGAGAGGGTGTCAGACTTTAAACTTTTAATGCTAACCATACACTAGAAGACTTTGAAAAGATGAAAGTATGACACACTTTCACATAAAAATACACTAGAATGGTTCTCCATACGTAAGGTTATTTGTGACTAAGTATGCAAAGTGTGATAAATGAGGTCCCTGGTCTACTCATGTCTCTCCTGATGGTTTGTTTGTTTTACAGTAATTAATCAGTTCCGCTTTGCACATTTTCACTTGTTCAAAGGGTGCTGAGTAAACGCTGCGCCCCATGCTTTACAAATGAGCTGCCTTATCCTGCCTTATGTAATCAAGCTACAAAGATTTGAATGTGAGAGAGGAACAAACACGGTCAAATGTCCCTCAGAGGCAGTAAAGACAAACAAACAGCCGCCTGTACAGGAGATCTAACACTGATGTTACAGTTACTTGATGTAGGTGTTTGCTTGTGCTCACAAAATCAACAGGAATGCTCCGAAAGCATTTACTGACTCCATTACTTTAACCCAGATGTCTGCCTCCGCTTACTGTGGATGTTTGAAACACAGCTGTCCACAAAATTATTGGTGACGGTTTTGGGGGAGGGGTAGAAAACTGTGTGAACCTATGAGAGCTGTAGGAGGAGGAGTAGAGAGGAATCATTAGCGGAGGCTAATACCGGTTAGTCAAGATGCACCCTGGAAGATTGAAACCAATAGATTCCCCTTGAGCTACTAAGTTTTACGGAATTAATGTATTACTTTGAATTATATAGAATACATAAATATGATGTCCTTGCATAGAATACTTTACACGTCAGATCATGTGAACCTAGATTTGGGATTTTCCCAAATTTCTGTACATCCTTCTGACTACCGACAAGTATATAAATAATAAAATGCCAGAATTTCAGAGCACAATCAAATGATTGGTATCTATTTTTGTCGTCCCCATTATTCACATTAATAAATAAAAATACACACAAGTTTATGAAACCTTAAAATGCGTATGAAACATGTAAAAAGTGGCATTCTATCTTACAAGGTGCCAGTGGAAACACACACACACACACACTACCACATTGGGACCTCTGTAATTGTTTTCACAAACATCAACATGTCAACAATAAATGTGCGAATGGGGATTGCCTGGCAGTTCTTAGGATGACAGCAGGTTGTTATATAAGCCTTGAGCTTCCCCACTGACACCTGATAGTAAAGTAAGTTTTGTATTGGAAGCTGAATTCTGAAAAGCAATAAAGTTGAATATTCAATTCTCAGTATAAAAGTAACTTTACCCTGCTCTGATACTTATATGTATCATGTTATGCAATTATTGGAACATTGGAGAAGTGGTAAAGGTTGTGGTGCTTTTATATTATCAAAAAACTTTAGTGCATTTTAGTGTCGTATTCAATACAAAAAGGCCTTCAGACTTAATGGAATTTAAAGGAAAGGAGAAACCTGGTGTGTGTTAAAACTACAGTTTTTATTATTATTAGTTGACTTTTCAGTCCGTGGTCCTTTCTGTTGACAAAGAAGGAACACAAGGAGATGGTTAAAGGCCATAATTCATCAAACAAATGATGATGTCAGCTCAACAATTACTCAAATGAGGTCTGTGTTCCCTGGGGGCATCAGTCGGTTTTCTCAATGAGAGCAACTCTGCTGAACTTCTGATAATTTGCATGCTTTCGTTAGGGCGGGCATAGAAGGGAATGTCTTGTTGGTCAACAAAAGATTTAGTCTGCATAACGTAGACTAAATCTTTATAGCACTTGGCACTATATGTGCCAAGTGCTTAAACATGCATCTGAAACAAATACTAAAACAATAACTGTGTGCCCGGAGCAGTATTTGTATTTACCCGTTTGAGCCCATGGTATAAACTAACTCTTCATTGCATCCTCTGTCTAGCTGTGAATAAACCAAACTTCTGTTTCTAGTCATCTCTCTTTATTTTGATTTTTTTTTTAGTGCGGTGTGTTTCACTAGGAGTCCCAACCCCTTCCCTCTCTGATGCTTGCAGGAAAACACTGTTTGCTGGGCTCGTTGGGCCCGACCATCAGTCACTGATTTCACATGTGGAATATAGCAAAAGACCCCTGTCATTCACTCCTTTACAACGGCAAACATTACAATCAACCAAGCAGAAAAGATGAAGTGCTATTTTCTGCACCATCTGCTTGATGGATTGCCCGCTCCAGCAGCTGTGGCCAGGGTATCAGTCTAGACTCAGCCTCAGTAGACAGGTCAACAGTACCAAAAGCTACAACGTACCCAACGCTGTCCTCAGGAAAGGGATGGGGGATGGTGGGGGAATAGCCCTAGCCAGCCTCGTCCTGATCCCACCACTCGGTCGCTCCTGACTAGTGTGGAGCAGGTCTGTCAAAGGAGGTGGAGGAGGGTTTTCTTCTGAAGATGTGTGGGAGCCTGCAGACTGTGGTGTTCTCTGCCACAGTGTCTGTCATGGAGATTGACTTTCTCAACAGCCGCAACTTCTTAAATCCACTTTTCTGCTTCTGGTCTGGTGCGTCTGGTGTCTGTCTTCATCTGGAGATTTCTGAACTTCTGCTGAAGCACCTCAAGTTCCCACTTAAAGCTGCTGTAGGTAAGATTTAGAGCTATATTAGTGTAATTTCTTAGAAATGCCATAGACATCCATCAGCTATCAGTGAGTGAAATGCTCTGTGAGAATATCTGCTCTGGCTGATAGCCCCTCTGTACAAGTCGATTTTTTGACGTGCCCCAAAGAATTCTGACCAATCAGGGCTCCCTTTTTCCCTGATTGGTCCGGCGAATCTTGCCTGTCAAATTACATCACTACTGTTAGCAGTGTCTACAATCTGGCGATGTGCTTCCGAGAATGATGGGTTTAAGAAGCCAGGCTCTGATGGTGGATAGATGACACATATTGTTTCCCTAAACCCATTTTAGTAGAATAATACGAGGACCTAAGACCTTTTTTACAAAGGCAAACAAGGAGAACAAATGCCATTCCAGTGCACATTCAAGTGCTATCCACCTTGGGGTTCTTGGCGACGGGCACTTTTCAGCGTGAGCTTGCAGATTGGTCCGGGATCTCACAACCCTCCTTCAGACAAACGATACCAGCTGTTTTACAGGCCATCATCAGCAAATCCCATCAGTACATCAATTTCCTATATACAGTCACACAACAGGTAGAAATCCAATGAGATTTCTTTTCAGTCAATGGCTTCCCAAATACATTTGAAGCAGTATACTTAGCGGACACAGATCTGACGCGGAGCTGACCCGCTTTCAATGCGCTCCAATGTTAATCTGTCGTCAATCCGTGGGCAGTGTGCAAACAGTGTAAAAAACAACGTAAAATAAGGTTAGATGGCTTTCTAGCGCCTTTTGCTTTATATCTATGCTTGTGTTCAATAACTCTTGCCAGTCACAGGTTAACATCAGCAGCACACACACATGTCCAACAGCCAGGATGTCAGCATTAGTGGTGGGAAGTTCGAATCTTTTTACTGACTCAAATCTTTGAATCTTGGTCAGTAAAATTAACTAATATTTTTTTGAGTAATTTCTTTCATTTTAAAACTAGTTAGTGCGGCGCTGTTGCTCTCTTGTGGGCGATGTAAAAAATAGCGCGTTTCTCAAACATTGAAGGCTACATGGTTTGCTTCAGTTGTATAGCCGACAAATTCACTTCTTGATAATTTTTTATCATCATTCTGTAAAGCCACAACCAATTCAAACCATGTGAAAACCAAGGAGTTGCAGAGACACACCACTGTCACGTGACAGATAAACGAAAGACTAAACCCGAAGACATATAGTTATGAGTCGTGAACTAATCATTTCTGTTTCCTCCTGTGCTTAGCATATAGCCCTGTGGCTGAGCCAATACAGCTGTCATGTGACAAATGAACGAAAGACACAAATCATTTCTGTTTCCTGTAGCCTACTGACTGAGCCTATGCAGCTGCAATGTGACGAGCGTAAGCATCCAAGACCATAAACGCATGTGTAAAAAATGAACGAATCACTAACTGAGACAGCTCATTACTCCGGGTCATATAAAAGATTAGTTCCTAAAGAACGAAACGTTCACGAGAAACGCAACACTAGTCAGCATAATATTACTATGTACATGAAGCGGGACAAAGAAAGACATTGCAATATGCATCACCCCATGTCAGTCCAAAAAGTTTAGGTCGTATAAGTCCACCGACATCCACCTGATCTGAATGACAGCGTTGTATGTGCATGAGAATGTGAAATCAAAACGGCCTTTTAAAGTGACAGTACCTATTTAGGTATTTGCAGGTTACAAAGTCTGTATTGTATTAGCAGAGCAGTGACATAGAGATCAGACCAGATTTTGTTGAATCTCTTACATGAAGTGATGTAGATGATCAAGTGACTATACTGATCTTAGCACTAGTGGAATAGATTTTTAATTGATTTAACATCGAGTTTGTACAACCGCACCTCTATTGCCGTTACAATGAAATGTTGACATTCAAATGGTGAAAGTGTTTACTTTTTTGGTCATTTTAATTGTTAAACCTTAATATTAATGTATTCAAATATTTTCTTAAATTGAGAAATGAATCGTTAGATTAGTCAACTAATCGTAATAAGAGAAATCTGAATTTACTGTATAATAATATAATCAGAACACACATTTGAGTGTGTGTGTACACACACAAAGCTACATCTCAAGTGATTCCTGCGAAAAAAAAGGTCGGCTGAATATGAAAACTTTTAGTAAAAGTTTTGTCTTGTCTCTGGTTGTGAGACAGAACCGAACAATCTTTTTTAAAAGCTTTATACTATTTTGACTTTGAACAGACCTTTTAAATGTTTTCTTCATTGCAGTTGAAGCCCAGCTTCATGGGCATGATGGTGAGGCAGAGATATTATGCTGTGGCTTTCATTGGGGCTGGGTATACCCGTAGTTCATTTTATCAAAAAATTACTACTATACTAGCAATAATTTTGAAGCATGTTCTCAGCACAAGCTTATTTATCAATGCTGAGGTTGTTTCCCTGTCCACTCATGGTGTTGCTGCTACATATCAGTATAAGATCCTCTACTTCTAGTCCATGAGCAGATTCCCATCGCTGGACAAAATAAAAGGCTGGTTGTTAAGTGGAAGTGGGGTTTGTGAAGGGCAAATTTAACCGAGAGCGCTGTGCCCTGTAAACCCTAACTGATAGGAGATTGAGCCTCCACATACCGCCTTTGATGTCGCTGCTTGTTCCTATCTACAGTATGTGGATGGAGAGAGAGAGAGAACGGAGCGATATAATAATCATGAGAGAATTCATTTCTCCTGGCTTCCTGTTACTGGGAAAATGCAGCAAATAGGCTTGAGGCACGTATCAGCCACATGAATGCCCCCCGCCCAAATTAAGGGCCACCGCTTTGATCTGCTGTGATAGTCACACACCAATGCCAAATGGACGATGGAGACACGAAGGGGGCATGAGAGAGAGAAATAGGAAAAAGGGTGAGAGACACTTCTTTTAGCGTAAAGTACTATTGGCTTATCTGCTTTCAACTAACTTGTTTGAATTACTGTACATTGTTGACTTAACTCTGGTATGCACAACAATTGCTGTATTTACAGTATGCAAGCTGGCTAATGTGATTCCCTAATCATTTATTTATTTTTCTACGTGTACATGTGTATGTCCTGTCACATGACGTGATTACTGTAATCATAAATGCCAATGAAAGCCTTGGAAGAGATTTCTTTCCCCTGCTAATCTCAAGACAATACAACCAAAATGAGGCCAAGAGTTGAGAAACAAACCACAGAATACCAGCGACTACAGCTGGTATTCTGTCTGAGGATTTGGATGAAAAACGATATATCCCACACCCACCAGATAAAGTGAAAAATAAATGAAAGAGACATATCTAAACATTTATATTTTGTGACTATATTGATATGTTTGCATATTATATTCTACCAGAACTTGTGGTTTCCCTGTTGCCTTTCAAAGATGATCCAACGCTCGGGAGGCACGCAAACCATAATTTTAATGCAAACAGAATTATAATAGTGGGAACCTCCTCTGTGATTAGCGGTGAGTATCCGAGCGGCGGCAGTCGCTGCTGTACTGTGTGTAGCTGATGTGATATTCCTCTACAGAGAGTAATTATTGCCCGGTCAAAGCTTGGACACAGTTTTGGCCCTCTATGGCTTCGGTAAACCAGTCATCCCCAACATCCTGGAAAGCAAAGCAAGAATGAAGAAAAATGCAAATTCCTTCACTAGCCAAACACGAGTTTAAGCAAACATGGTGTGGAGGTGCAGCTCAGACTGTGTAATTCAAACGTTAATAACATTGTTCGATTTACGGCGACTTTGGCTAGATTGCGCTTGGAAAGGCGGTGGCATCTCCAGGCATAACAGACATTGTTTTTCTCCACTCTGGAAGGAATACTATAATTTCAAAAAAATTAAAATTGAAAATTAAGTGAAATCCACATTGAAACTTTGTATGCTTTTTGTACCATAGCTACACAGTAAAAACAATTGTCGTTCAACCTAACTTGGTTAAGTTACATTGTTGTTTTAACTCTCTTATGTAAACTTACCTGAAATAATTTATTAAATTCCTGGTGGTCACCTTTACACAACAGCAGGCCAGGCAGACAAGCATGCCGGTTTAGTCAAGGGTTTTACTTTTGACCCAAGCGCAGACACAACTCCACTCCAGGGGTAAGGTTTAGTCTTATATTGACAGCCAGGCACAAAAACGGGAACATGAACAAAGAACTAGCAGTAGTTGGTTACACTGGGAACTGAAAACTAGAAAAAACAGGCTTGGCCAAAAACACAGAAACAAATACTTAGGGAACTAGCTAGACACAAGGCAAACCATTCACAGGCTTACTTGGCTGGACACAGAGTGCCATGGAGACAAGAGGACGAGACAAACTGGCACAGAGGAACAAGAAACACTGGGTTAAATACACAGGGGATAAGGAGGGGAAAGGGGAAATACCTGGAGGAGACAAGGAAGACACAGGTGAACACAATAGGGACAATCGATAAACATGGACATGCACACACAAAGACAGGACACCAAGAAACATATAGTTTTAGGTCATCGAATTACAGTTTTTTTGTAACATTCCTGTCCTAACTAAGTTGTAGCTTCTGAGAATGCGTGAATTAGCTTAAAACAATCTGTCCAACTTGAGAAACACAATTCTTTCGTCACATGGGCCCTGAATAATTTGCTCTGAACATCTGTTCTGTCAGGCTTACCTGGGGGATTTCGGTGCAGTCTCTGAGCCCCCTTGGGGTCACCTGTCATTACAGGTGAAGACGTACTGTGCTTACAGGTAAGTGTGTGACGGGGAAAATCTATGAGCTTTTTGATGCAAATAGCTGTGGGCATGAGGCAGGAGGGATAATAATTTTTGGCAGTTTAAATGTCTCAACTGGTACCTGTCCAGACCAGCAGGAAACATTTGGTGTCTGAGGCATTAGAGGGGCATTTTTGCGTAGTTATGTGCGGAACTGAAAGGTGTTTATATACTGGGTATGTTATAGGCTATTGGATATATATATATTGAGTACGTTATTTTATGTAATGAATATTTGGAACTGTAGACAGATACTATTTTTGTGATTTGCCTCTACTTTGTCCTAAACTCAAAAAAGTTTTTTTAACTGTGGCATTTTTGGTCATTAAATATGTGTGCATACTTTAGTGGCCTCAAAATGTATGTTTTTGGTGTGAAATTAATGCTTGGTTGTCCACAGCAATCAGCCTTTGTATCAACATTTCTTGAAGCCACTATTTTAATAAATAGTGGGAAATTATTTATTTTAGGCTTAATGCCTGACCTCTGCATGTACAATATGACTACTATGCATTTATAGACCCCTTCTCAAAACTTTGGTGGAATGTTCAGAATTACCCCAAGAAACAGCCAATTTTGTAAATTAGGGGCTGCAATTGCAGTCTTACTGCTTTCTTATCGTGCATTCACACTGGCAGGGATTTTGTAGCTTGTTGTAGCCAAGTCTGCCCTGTCACTCAAAGGGGCACTTTGTGTACTGTGCATTTGTCTTGCATAATGGGATAAAGAAACTCTGTAGGTAATTTCTTTATTTTTATGTATAATGCAATATCACCATGTTCTTACTTCACCATTTTCGCCAAGAAGAGGGAGGGACGTCATGAACACATCAACTCTTGGATTGGTTGTCGCTACCTATTCGCTACACCGGCACTTAAAATTAGTTCTGGGGCACTAATGTAGTTGGTACCGAGTCTGCAGTGGTACATACTGTTTCCTCCCCCAACTCCTTAGCACGACAGTGGTGGTGACTATACACAGCCACTTACAGCTTTTGAGGTTCTTGAAATGTAAATTAAATTGATTAGAAAAACATGACTACACGCAGCTACCAAAGCGTATTAGCATAGCTGATCAGTGAAAGCAAATGTTGTTTGCTCTTGTTTTGTAAAGCTAATCTACCTTAATGTGTGATCCAATACAGATATTAATTGTGTAGTGACCTACTTTTATTTACCAGACAGTCTCCTACAAAAACTCGACTCAATGGAACTGAACACTCGAAAATGAACTGCTTGCGGGACCCATAAGTTACAGCATCCAAAGATGAAAAAAACTCCAACGAGTCAACTAAATGAACCGCCCCTATACTGCATGCATCCACAATAAACAAATTTCTTGTTTTGTTTTCTCTATCTTTATTTGCTTCTAATTTTGTTCTCTTCTCTTGACACTGTGATACTTTAGACTTGAAGAAGAAGCTTAAAAAGAGATTTGACAAGTGTGTGTGTGTGTGTGTGTGTGTGTGGGGGGGGGGCAGGGTCTTCAGTAAATGTTCTCATGGCAACGAAATTCCCACAATAAGGCCAGCCTGAGAGCCACCATAGTCCATGAGTGTGATGCTAATTGTGTTCCAACTCACGGTAAATTAACCGTGCAAAATGTGCTTTTGTAAGGGCAACAAAATCCATATTCACAAGGGCAGCAACGTGACAGCTCTCCTTATTTGGGCAGGGTGTTTGGAACATGTTCAGCATTTTAAATAACATCTGCATTTTGAATTTGTTCCTTTCCCTGCCAGAGGAAATAATGACACTTGTATTTACTGGTAGATAACCAACTAATGTTAAGTGCAGCTGCGTGTCCATTTCCACTCAGTGTCAATCTTCCACTATCTCTAGTCTATCTCTAGTCTCAGTCAGCAGGAACACGTCTGTGTAATATATAAACACCTGTGAAGCTATTGCTCATTATGTTGAACATAAGCTCTATAAACAGATATCTGAATACAGAATCTGTAGGCAACGACACGAGATTTTGGTATTGGAAGCTTCCTGTTTTAGAGTAGTACAAAGTCCCATTGATTTCAATTGCAAAAATTAGCAATTTGTTACCAATTACAATGGAATAGATCAAAGTAATTATTGGAATAGATACTAGTAACTAATTTAATAATGATCTAATCTATTTTACTCCCCCATAACCCTGGCCTCAATCAAAGAGATACTGTGTGATTATTTGTAACTTTGGCCAGGGTTTAGCATATGCAGTTCCCCATTTAATCAAGGGATTTCATGGTGATTGTAGGCAGATTAATTATTATACATATGGTGATTGGAGGCAGATTAATTATTATACATATGGAAATACTCAGGCTAAAATGGAGGTTGTAAAATACTTGTGAAATCACGTTATGATAGGTTGTATATTTTTTAGATTGCTGTGTGAGTATATTGTTCCATTCTGCTTTTAACGTAGAAACTATTCAGTGTTAGATTAACTTGTGTGGCAATCTTTGATCAATATTTCATCCAAGAAATGTTCTATATGATACATATATATATTATTTCATATAATTTCTAAAAAGAACAAAGAAGCTGGGGATTCCCAGCCTCCGTAAATAGCAATGAACACCTCTTCAAAGGCTGCCTGGGACATTTTATATGCACCTTTATGGTGCGACAAACTCGTACAGCAGACATTCTTTGCATTCCTACCCTGTTCTAGTAAACACCAGTGGAGTTTCCAAAATGGTGTTTGATTCTAGCTGTTAATAGTGAGTCATATGTCTGCCTGCAGCTTTGAACTTAACCTCTGTATGCCAGTCTAACCACAAGAGCAAACAAATTATCTTTCTTTCTATTGTTTTTTTGTAATGGTTGTTCATTTTCTCTCTTGTTCCAAATTAATCTTAGTAATGGATGAATAATGGATTTTAAATGTTTTTTTCAGTGTATCGAATCATTAGAATCAGTTTATTAAAAAGATTGTACAAAAGACTCGTTCACTGAATCGTTAAGTGCTTGACTGGAGCTCCGTGTATTTTCGCGACACCTATTTATTAAATAAAAAATATGAGAGGGAGGGAGAGGGGCGGGCTTGAGCATCAAAGCAACAGTCTATTACCAAGGGCACCATTCCTTCGCAGTGAAAGGATCTGAGACAGTGTCAGCCACCCGTTTTTTTTCATATTGCAGGTTTCACCACGCGCTGTTTTTGAATTATTGCAGCTAAATGTTTGCAACCTGAATCAGCTGTGATTTTCTGTCTTGAACACTCCCCATTCCTCTTGCGTGCGAACAAATGACTTGAGTATCCTTTCAATCGCAACTGACTGAGCTCAACTGAACTGACAAATGAACATATTGTTTCAGGAAATGAGTCAGTTCAGTTCGTTCACCCAAAAGAGTCATTCTTTTGAACAAAACGTTTGCGAATGACACTACACAGAATGAGTCTCTGACCTTGTCACACATACAGTATGTGCCACACACACGGCTGTGTGGATGGATGGCCATCTTGCTCTGCGTTGTTTCTGTGGGTTATTTAATTTACAGAATATGACAGGGGAACAAAAAACTGTTTAGTCCCTTATCTTTGAAGAAAGCCTAAAGCCCTTTTGTGTATATGTCTTCACAGAGTTTGACTTGTACAGATTTTTTCTAAACTAAGTCTTTACATGCCCCATCACTGTGACAAATACCCCACATACCATTGCAGCTTATACACCTGGGGTGTAAATGGCAGGTAAGGGAGGGAAATCAGGCTTAGCTGATACAATAATATGGCCAAAGGCAGAGTTGTAAATCGTTAGCTTAGCACGAAAGACCCATTCCCCTGTAACCAACAAGCCCTACTGGCAGAGCTTGTGGTCCCCCTCGAGTGTTACTGCCGCAGAGTAGAATTCCTGACTTTTATGGTTAGTGAAGCTTGCACTTTACCTCCGCCTATGAATTTCATTTAGGCTACTGTGCCCTCCTTCTCACACCTCTCTGTCACAGTGTGAAAGGAGAGTTCACTCGCAGTTGAGAAATGTCCGTCAAAGCTGTGTGTAATTCCATCTGAAACACTGGTATCTGGCCCACAGGTTCCTCGGATGCGCAATGCGAAAATTTGCTACTCATTGTATTTGGGTTTCAGTGTTGCCATGTTAACAAAGTCATGGTCGGTGACTTTTTACGAGCGCTCCGTTTTTCGGGTTCCTGTTTGGCCATACTGTGGCTCACATCACATGATTCTGGTAAGCTAAAATACACAGTTTACGGGCCAAAGGATACTAATAAAAGTGGAAGCACAATAGCCCTACTGCTCGATGTGAGAATTACACACTTTCTTAGGATTCTGACTTTAAAGGTACACTCCTCGATTCAGTTATAGCACTCTCAGAGCCGAGAATTTTCCCCCAAGCTTAAAGTTTATGTGGAAAACGCAACCTTGTACTAAATCGCATATGGTCATAGGTGAAATGGTGAGATGTGATCTTATTTGCACTGTAGGGTGTGGAGTAGAGTGAAGTGCCAGCTGCTCCACACTAAATTGCCGCTATTCAGTAGATGCTGGTGAAAGACAATACTATCTTTAGCAAAGTAGTATTAAGATCGTATCATCGTATCAGCTTCCGGATAACATGATATGACACCTGGGACTGCGTTAATCATGTCTGAGCCAACTTTCCTATCCTCTGTGTCAACAAGCATTCCTTTGCTTTGACATGACAGTCCTTAGGAGATTAGGACTCTTAGGACCAACATCTGAAAACGAAAAAGTTTTAAACAGGAAATCAGAGGCATGATAAGGGCCCTATCTGAGGTATATCACGAATGCTTGTGAAAACAGAGATTTTCAGATTAGTGAAACAACATTAGTGAGCAGATTAGTTCATCTGAATTTACAGTTGATAGGGCGGGGGAGGTGGATGTGTTCACAGGAGGTGTGAGAGAGGATAAGTGATGTAGTAAGTAGTTTTACATAAATTACCATTACACACTCTCTAAATAAGGTCTTCACCTACAGTAAGAGAGCCCCCGAAAATGTTACCTATGAGTCACATTGGACTACTCTGCATTATGTGGGTCAGTTAGTATTGTCACCTGTTAGTTTTTGTGGGTACTGTGGGACGATTGACAAATTGTTATTTCACATCTGGACTTAAACAACCTGGCCAGTGTGTTGTGATTTCATGGAAGGCTGCATATACTGTACTGGCTTTATGCAGATGAAAGTTAAATAACAACTCTTAATTCATAAGGGCAAATTTGACACTTAAAATTGTTTAAAATGTTTACAACTTTTCTGTTATCTGCTAAAGTCAGTATGACCAGCAGGCTCTGTTTTCACGTTATCAGTGCAAGGCCACAGTCGGATAGCATAATTTCTCCATGTAGATAGATACGGGGTTGTTTTTATTTATTAGAACATTTCAATGGATAGACAAAAATGACACATTAGAAGGATGTGTTCAGTGAAACAAATTTTAATTTTTTAGCCTTCACCATTTCCATGGACAAATGATATACTTTTTTTGTTTTCATGTTTTGAAAAGAGCAAATATGCCCATTTCATGTCAGGTCATGTCAACTAGGTTTTCCAGGAAGTTTGCATTGATAATATTCAAGGGCATTTAATAAGACGACTGTGACTCTGCTTCACAGCTCTTTGATTGCAACATAAAAACATGAAAATGCCTTTTTTAATAAAAGATACCCACCAAATGCATCATAAGGCTTCATTATTAACATACTGTTGCTATTTAAAGGTACATTCCTCAATTTGTGCCTGGCTTTTGACTGAAGCCCGTGCCATAAAAAAATTGTTTGTTTTAAAAATCAGAGGCAGTGCATACCCCTCCCACACGATTGCTGAGTACTCCTCTCTACTCTTTCCCCAACAGAGCTCCGAGACTCAACTGACCTTATATTCTTCACACACATTTTAGGTTGGACACATTCTTTTCCGCGGACATCCTTTGAGATGTATGATGCCCACGGGAGTGATTTGGTTGCTATTTAAAGGGTCACAGGTGACAGATGGTGTACAATAATGAAAACATGAAACGTGTCATAAATTACCTTTAAATAATTTCATACCCCCCCCCCCCACAAGTGTCACACATTTTGAATCAAAGTGGAGTGCTGGAGTTTTTTTGCAGTAAATCCTGTTGATATCCACACAAACATAACCCCTCTGACTCTCCCAGCCCAGATGCAGAGTCATAAACCTCCCTGCAAGACAGAAGACATTTCCATTCAGGAGTTGGCTGCTCTTGGATGCCGGGCCATAACACCGTGAGGAGTGATTACTCTCAAGCCACTTCAGAGGAGACCCCGCAGGGAAGGTGAATTGGTTGGACAACAGTAGGTTTGCAGTGAATATCCTGCCGTTGTTATGGCAACAGTAACCCAGCAATAAATCTCTATGATATGGGGCTATGATAGTTTTATGTACATGAATGGTCATTTACTTTTGCTCTAATGAACATAGAGTAAGTATCAAGCTCTTCAAACACAAAAATGTATATATAGCCTTCACTGTCTGTCCATATACAAAGTACAATGTGAGCGCCTATGCTGTCTAATAAATACCATAACTAGCACACATTATCATGGCCTTGCTGTCATGTTCTCCACAGTAGTTTTACAGCAGAACGCTTATCTAGGAAATGACTCAGCATTGTGTTTAAGGGCCGCGATAGATACTGTAGTCTTTTTGTTTTGACAGTGTGTTGTTACAAAGCCAACTGTGATGATAGGACAGGAAAGGACAATGCTTCCAGGGCATTGATAGAGTTACCCAAAAAAAGAAATGCCTGCTTGAGGAAGCAAAATACACACAAACTAAATTTCTATTCCATACTGTGTGTGTTCATGGTGAATTTTTGTCTGTTAATACGTTTTTCCAATTCTCATATGCAGTGATGAATCTATACAGATTAGATTAAAATACAGTATATAGTACTTCAGGAAATTAGTGCTGCAGTAAAATAAAAATATATGCAAGTACAGTATTAAGATGATATACCCTATTACTAGTGGATAACTCAACCCCTTGGGCTATTAGAGTAAATACAGTACATCACTCCAATGTTAGAGACAATGAATAGGTCACTAGGCGTCTTTTGCAATAGAAATACAGTGATGGACCTGAGTAAGCAGCAAATGGTATGGTGCCATCTAGTTTGTATTCGCTGCCGGTGTTATTACAGTCATTAAAAGAACTGTCATGAATGAGGGCCTTGGCGCTCATGGTCTGACACATTCCACTCAGTGGTTTCCAAGAGAGGGTCTCTGAAAGGTTAGCGATGCTGGCTTCAGTCAACAGTCAAGCAGGCTCTTTTTAGGAGCCCGGCTTGTGGAGAACATGGCTTCAGCCTCAGTAGGTTGTTTCTTTTTGGCTGGCTACTGAAGCCTTTATTGGAAAGATTGTAGCATGCAATGTTAATGCTACAATCTTGAACTTCACGGTAAACCACTTGCGTTAAAGAAGCGGAATGTGATAACTTAAAATTCAAACAGCGCATGGACCTGTTAAGTTCTGCTTATTCTCTCTGGTAGACTAACCACTGCTATATTTTTTAAAGGCTTCCCTACCCGTGTGGAATATGATATTCATTTTCACTCAAATGTTGCACCTAGACCAGGATATAAAACTATCCAAACTGCAAATGGAAAGGCTGAATCATTGAGTATTACATCAATCAGCAATACATCGGAGTGAAAGTGAAATTTATTTGCATGACAGATGTCCAGATTGCTGATTTATAGTGCTTTAATTATACTGAATAAAATGAGTTAAAAAACACGTGTTAATTTTGTCACACGTTCAGACTACAGCAAATTATTTTGAGATCTTTGCGGGAACCAAACACTCGATGCCAAAGGCTGTAGAAGGATTTGCCTAATGCCAATTTTGCACCAAACAATTATTAATGTGTTTCTGATTAGTGTCATTTGCTTCTGTGTGTTGAAAGTTTGTGTATAGTGCCACTCCACCCAGACATGTTTCCTAATGACTTCCTTCAGGAATGCAAACAGACGCATGCAGATGGACCCAACAATAGAGGCGAACAACATGCACGCTGACAACTTCATGGCTAAAGATATAGTTTCCATCGTTGGATGAATGTCTTACTTCAGTAACAACATTGTCTGGTTTACAGATCACAAACATAGCGAGGTTGAAAGTAGTACTGTATTATGGATTGTTGTGGTTGGGGTCACATCAACTTAAACAAACATTCTGTCATATAGAATAAACTGACTCTTTTGGCAAACGGTGTGCTACGCAGTTTACAATATACATTTTAATAGTCAAACAAACAGACTC
This sequence comes from Percopsis omiscomaycus, assembly GCA_027575585.1. NCBI lineage: Eukaryota > Metazoa > Chordata > Actinopteri > Percopsiformes > Percopsidae > Percopsis > Percopsis omiscomaycus. The sequence goes on from JAODLI010019038.1 coordinate 15,986, forward strand.
ATGATACTGATAATATGCAATTGATCCGAAATGACCCCAAGTTTAGATCCTCAGAGACTCCTCAATGTGTGGTTGAAATCAGCGCAACAAAATAGTGTTTTCGTTCGAAACTCTGACACAACCCCTGCCATACGTAAATTCTGAGTGGTTGGCACTCATCTCTACTCCTCCCCAGTAGTGGTGCCAGATACTGTAATTAGGAATAGGGTGCGCTAAGGCGGTGCTTTCAAGAGCAATATTATTAGAAAAACAATAACACTATATAGACTATACTCTGCATATTATACCACTAAAAAAAGGAGGGTCCGTTACTTTTTAGTGCATCATTTTTAAACCGTCTCAGTCGTGGAGCACTGAGATGTGTTGAATCCATTACGTTTTTATTGTGGAGTGAGGTGATGGAACACACAAGCTAAAATGATTGGCACATTCTGTTTGCGATGCCATTAAGTCTCAGCCTGAGCAGTATTCATTTAATTTGCTCTGCACACATTACTAGAACTGGTGGCAGACAAAGCCCAACGCACCAAGACAACGCAAGCTGCAAACACCATTTGGACAATACGAGAGTCGAAACGCACCGCAATAAGCCTACATTAACGCGATGCGTTGTGAGCTAGCACATGCATTTTATTTATTAAGTTAGCCTACCCAATAAATATGCTCATACAGCAGTGCATATATAGAAAAATATGCATACTGCATCTCCCCCTACACACTCTACAATGATGTTTAAACATTTGTGATCGCATGAGATTCTTTTATCAAAGCTGGCGTAAAGTGTCATACCAAACCTTTCGCACCAACCGCTAACTTGGGTATTTAGTAGGACTTTCTGCCACAAGAAAAGAAAGAAAAGGTCTGTCACAGCCAGGACATTACATGACTTTGGGTGCCACTAAACAAATAGCTGGGTATGCGAGTATGTTCCATTTTAGGTTTTGGTATTCAGGTTTAAGTACCTTGCAGCTTGGCTGGTCTCTAATGCTGGGTCTCAAGGGAGATACTGGCAAGTACGGAGAGTGTGAGATTGGTGAATGAATTGGACTACAATACAGGTTGAAGTTTTAGTGTTTTCCATTCACAGCCCCATTCACCCCACAGACAATCCATGTCAATCCATGTTATTATATATGAAAAGGAATGTCGCAAGGTTGAGAAAACAAGTACTGTAGGCTTTCAAAAATGTAACAATATCAAATTATCCTCAGTGACAAAATCGCAAGGAATTCAAGCTGTTTGGACTTTAAACTGTGAAAAACCCAACATGTATTTTAAATACTAGTGCAAACATGAACTGTGACCAATCCTTGTGTCACGGTAAGGTGAGTACTTGTAAAAACAAAATATGAACAGGCACATCCACTTTGGATCCACAGCATAATGTATCTTCATGGAGGTTGGTGCAGATGAAAGCAAAAGGCAAAATAAGATGAAATGTTGCTCTGAGCAGCCAAGTGTGACAAGTACTGTAGCTTTATTTGAGTGGTTAGCAGAAGTGTTTGAGCTAAGAACCATGTACTGTAAACACTCAATTGAGAGTTACTTATGCCCAACTGAGACTTCAAGAAAATCTTACAGTTTGATGAAAATAACTATTTAGCTGGCATTATAGGTTCTCCTACCAGGCCTCCCGTTAGCAAAATGCTATTTTGTTAGCCACTGGTTCTACTTTCTTTTTTAGCAAGACCAACATAACTACATATATTTATACTAAGGCTCTTTCTGGCTATTTTTTGCTTTACTGATAAAGAACAATGCCCAAATGTCACAGCAGCCAAATGGCCTTAACCAGCTAGCATACAAAATTAACTAATTAATTAATTCGATTTTTAGTCATTTCTAGTATTGCTAATAATAATTGATAAGTAACAAATATACAATACCTTATGAAGATCCTATTATACACAGAATCCAGTTTGACAGACATGATTGTCAGCCATGATAATTTATTGTGTCTTGAGTCTAAAATTCAATGCTAGTGTCTAATTCTGGCACAAATCTGGTTGCAAAAGGGGGCCCTGGTGGCTCTAACAATTTACTATTGGGTTCACTGAGTTTATGGGTAACGCCCATGGTATACGGTATAAAAATCCTTTACAGGACAAGGGTGGACTTTGTTGAAACTGTGAATATCCAAACCCATCTTTTTGGGTTTCAGTTTGTGTTAATTCTCTATGGGTTTAAAACCCTGGAACAGCTTGTTCTTTCACCCTGAGGTTCCATCCAGTTCCTAGGTATTAGTCTATATCCTACACTTGCCTTGCATTCTCATCAACAGAGACTCTGATAAGAGACTGCTTGTATCCAAGAGAAGCCAACAGGAGGCACAAAGTTTCTAGAAATGCGATCATACAGTTTAACCAAATTTTATTTTATGTCAGTTTTAAGAGGCATTATTGTAAATTGGCTAAGTAAAGACATCAACTTGCTTGGAAAACATCTTCCATTCCCCGCTGTTGACACATGTATATGAAAAAAATATGTGTTGGTCTAAACAGTGATACAAATAAGAGACCGCTGGAAAATAATTTTAATTGGACCAGCTACAGAATTGGAATTTTAGTCTTCATTTGATGTGCATTACTAAATTCTGGGACAAAAATAATAGGAACCAGCTTCCAAACTCATAAAATGCCTGCTGACATTGATTCATTAAGCCCTGAGGTATAAGGCTCATAGACATGGGGATACTTATGAACTTATTTCTATGAATAGCTGAACATTCAATATAATATAGCTGTTGACACATTTAAATCATCATTAAATGTTTTGATGTCATAGTGTGAAAAATTCAGCATCATTACCTGATGTCTGATATGGTCATTATACCTTACCAGAATTAACATTTTGCCACAAATAAATGACAAATAGAAGTCACAATATCCTGTATGTTAAAACTGTAACAGTTTATGTATCTGAGCCATTTTGCTGAGCCATCAGTGTTTTTTATGTTGCTGAACAAGTCCTGTCAAGAATACAAAGATTTGGCAGCCCACAACCCATACATCAGGCTCACGAAAGCCAAAAGACAGAAAGGAAAGCACAAAACCACAGATATGTGCTGGGAAAACAACTGATTCTCTGCTTGACAGATATTTTTATCGTCTGCTTTGTCAGGTGGATTTGGGATTTCTCTTTTTTAAAACCAAACACACTAAAACTTTCCCAGCTTCCGATATGCATGTAACTTTTTGTAAAGAGCTATATACTGTATATATAGAAGAACCATACTTTCCAGCTGCCATTAATCTCCAGCAATAACAAAACATATCATGAATATGAAGATGTCATCGCTATACAGGATACTACCGTCTCATAATGAGCATCTCCCGGTTCAGCAGGTGGTCGGAGGATCCAATGAACCTCCAGAGGTTCACTCATGCACTTAATACCTGCTGAAAGCTCCCGTCTGGCTGGGCCCAGAATATGGAGTGGAGCGCTTATCAAGAGGGCCAGCCAAGCGGAATCATCCGCCTCAGGCTGGGCTCACTGGCTTTCTCACAGGACTGTATAGCAAATGAGGTGTGGTGCATATCCTTCAGTTAAACCATTACACCTGATGTAAACAACATCGGGACATTGGGTTGAGATAGTGCCGTGCCAGGGCGTGGAGTCAAACAACACCTGGTGAACAAACAAGCCCTCGCTTAGGCTATTTAGGTCTTTGCGTGTGACTGCCTCGACTGTGCTGATCCACGCCCCATTCCCCCTGAACTGCTGCCTCTAAAGACACTCATCTAATTGCTTGTTGCTAGATTTGGCCGGGCTGTGCAGGTCTCGACCAATCCTTCCTTTTATCCATCTCTCTCTCTCTCTCTCTCCCTTTCTCACACCATCCAACTTTCCCACTCTCTCTCCTAAGTGACAATATCACGGGAAAGCACATTCTCGCGGGAAGGGTGTAGTATGAAACAGCATCCATCTATCCACCTTCCATCTTTAAGTGTGCATGCGTGTGTACCACAGATGTGTGCAGTTCTGTCTTTACGTGGTCGCGTACGATTGGACAAATCCCTCCATATTGTCAAGAGAAAGCATTCTAAAATGTGTTTATAAAAAGCTTTGAACCAGAATGGAAAGATTCTACAGTGACAGGACATTAACTAAAGCAGAGCAGACTTAGAAAAAACATAGTTGAAACAGAATTGTTAAGAATTCAATGGCTCCGCTCACAGCGCAATACAAAGGGCCACATTGTGGCGGCTGCTGTTTAGTGAGTGGAGAGAGTTATATCTGTAACTATCTATAACTACGCAGCAGATAAACTCGTACGAGACATGGCTCCCGGGATATTTATCTGACGTTCCGAGTTATGCCTGGAATGTGGACATGGCAGGTGACCTTTATTTATGTCCAAATAAGGCTGGTTGGTTGTTGTTTAACGTTGCCATTGCCCAGGTCACCACAGTTTGTTTACTTAAGGAAAGAATGTGTGTCCAGCTGTAAAAGAAGGCCATCCTCTAAAATGTATAATAAATTAAGATCATTAAAAAAAAAAAAAAAGGTTGGACTTGACAGTGTGTGTGTGGGTTCCTGGATGAATGAAATCGTAGGAAACTCCCAGCATGAACACAGGGCGAACAAGTGTACACATCTGGGGGTATGGGGCAGAATAGTGTAGCAGTTCAGATCCTGGATCAAACCCAGCCAATAGGTCTTAGGTTTGATCCCCAGGGAACCTACCATAAACATCATTAAGCAAGATACCAACATACTCCTCCTAAATACTCTAGTGTACTCCTGAATACGGAATAGCTGTTAAACTGGGCAGTACTTAAGGATAAAGGTGTCTAATACACTGACTTAACTATATATCACTATACCATCTCATCACCGGAAATGTTAAAATATATCAAAACCTAAATCATAATTGGCATACCAGTTTATTTACATTGTGTCATATCAGGGGTGTGTATGTGTAAGTGAAGAAACAAGAAGCAGAGAAATGCAAAAAGAGCATCTTTGTTTATTGACCCTGGGAGGAAATACAGTCAGCTGCTGGATGCCTGATTGTCCCCTATGACTACACATTAACAGCCTTGTCTATTATGCAGATGATAGGAGGGCAGAAAACACTGAGCCAAAAGATAAGCAGTGTAATAAATAAACCCTCGTAAAGATTCTCACAGTTCACTTCATAATAATGAGAACGTTCTATTGCCGTTATACAGTGTGGTACAGTCTTTGGATTTTTGAGACGGGGATTTTGTGAAAGTACAATAGAGTTTAAATGTACAGTATACTCTTTAATACCCCAATCACCACCATAACTTACTGTTTATGTTTGACACACAACTGTGCACACAGCTTTTAGGTAATTTAGATTATATGAGCACTGTAGAGAGAAGTGCTAGCAAGGGGCATGCACTCTCTCAATTTCAAAACAAAACAATGTTATTGTAGCGCTGGTTTCAAGCTACAAGAGGAATTCCTGACACAAATCGAGGAGTGTCCCTTCAATAAGGTAAATATGCCTACAAAAAACTACAACCCAATGGTTAACCTCTTCATCACTAAGCCCATTGGTCAGGTCGCTGCCTCGAAAAAGCATTCTCAAACTGAATAGAGTATATCTCCAAGACTACAAGGGCTATACAGATAATCTAGGTACCAAAAGAAAGGTAACACCTGTGAGATTTATCTGGAGGTGAAATAATCAATGTGGATGTTACTGGGTGTGGTGTACAATGATTCTTTACGTGATGTAAAGAATCATGGCTACCCAAGTACCTAGAGAAGAACTGGCAAATCTGGAGTTATGGAAACAATATAACAAATACAATTGTCATTGTTAAAACTCAAGTGAACTAGTGAAACTAGCCACAGTTATATATTTAATGTAGTAACATCACCACTGTATTTTCCTCTGGGTCAGTATCATCTGTAAACACTGCTATATTACAGATGGCCTAAAGAGGTCGGCCCATTCATTCACCATATTTGAAGAAAAAAAGTCCCCAGAGGCCTCTTGTTAGTATTAAATAGAATCCACAGTTACGCTCCCAGCAGCAATTATATCGCATGATTCAGAACACCCAAACTCATTTTTCCCCCTCGTCCCAGCGAGATGTGGAATGCAAATTACATTGTCCGTGAAGCCCATGAAAAGAAACTGGCACACCGTGACCTCCTAATAGGCTGAAGATGGAACTGGATCAAGACTACATTCCTAGACACTATTAGGTATTTAGAAATCACAGAGTGGCTAAGCCTGTGGCAACAAATGTCTTTTCCCGAGTGCAGGATCCAGCTAATGGTCCTGGCTCAGGTACAATACTGTCACAGTTGAACACTCCAATGAGTACTTTATTAGGAATTAGAGGGGTGGGTTACTGAAAGAGACACAGGTGGTCAGATCTGGTCCAGATTTCTGGGAAAAATAGCCTTATAGCACAATAATGTATCACAGCATATAACATGTGTCCCATGGTACCAAAGTACAAAGGACTAAGTCATTTAAACCTCCATTAGGCATTTTTTTCACCAGCAGGAGGAGGTAATTCCCCAACAGATTTTTAAAACAAACGTGCCCAAACATGTTGCAGTGCTACATTTAAAGTTATTGTTTGAAAGAAGAACATGCAAAAACTTTAGCAAAACTTTTCAAATCTATAATATGTCCGTTCCAGAGTCTCGGTCCTGGTGAACCGATTGTATTATGAATTAGGATCTCCGACGAATGGCACAGAAGCAGCCTGTGGTTGCTAAACGCCTCCAGTAATGTATGGATTGCTCGTGAGATAAAGCCTCCTTCCATCCCAAGATTGCATGTTTTCATAGTTACATAACGTAATACCAGGGGCTCTTGATCTAGGAATAGCAAATCCTATATTTTCTTGTATCTTTCTTGTGTTTTTGTCATGTGGTTTTTGTAAGAACGCAACTTATTTGGTTTATTTTATTTGACTGAAAAATTATCAGCCTGGCCTCTATGTTTCGGCCAAAGTTTTAGGTAGAGGGAAAACATGAAGATAATGGCTGCAAAGCATCTGCAGGTGGTGCAGGGTTTGTAGAAGTAGGACACCAGCCCTCAATGGTACCTTCCGGTAGCAGGTTAAGATAAGAAGATTTGAACGTATTCCATGAAAACAGTATGCTTAATGGAGCTTTAAGATGTTCAGTGTCATATAATATCATCAAATCATATTTTAAGCAAATAATGAAAGTGTACACTGTACAGCAACAGTTTTTCCCTCACTAGCCGGCTACTGCGACATGAAAATTCCACCCATGCAGTCAGTTTAATTTGAAACGTCATTTTAGTGATAGCTGACAAGTGAAAGGGTTCGGGTATACTTTGTACCCGGACATTGGAGCGTTGCCAGGCCATTGGGGGCTGCAATCCTCCGCTGGTTCCCATAATGGCTTTTATGGTTTGTGTTTGCACTGGTTAATGAGAGCTGTGAAGGGGATAGAGCCTAGTACAGTATGTGTACTCGTGCGTGTGTGTGTGTGTGTGGGGTGTAATAATAACAATAAGCTGAATGTACGCCCTAAGGCAAGTCACTCCAATACAACAAACACACATTCCGATGCTCTTTACTATGCGCACATTAACTGCAGTGTTGTTGTTTTTTTAAATAGGCCCTAATTTATGAACTGTGATACTTACAAAGCTGCTCTGAAGTACTACACAAGGGTCTGGGTAAAATGAGCCAGTCTCATTGGACTGGCTTTGCTACCGTGATTTTCCTAGCAGCACTATAGTTTCGCCCTGGCAATAAAACCCAGTTCCTTTTCTAGTGAAGAAACTGCAAAAGACGTTATGTTCCAGTCTGGTAGATTTGAAAAGACACCTTCATACACAAGCACACACAAACAGCAAACGCATAGACACACTTGCTTTCCCATGCAAAATGTAGAGCTGTGTGTCGCTAAGTGTAAGCAGTTTTTATATTATCCATTATTGTGTCTCCCATGGATATATATCAATTACGTTCTGCAATTTATCACACCAAGTAATCTTGAGTCATCAAAATACACACCCCATGGGTGCGTAGACATCAACATCGCATTGCGACTGTTTGACAGTTCATCACTAAACCCTTCTTTCCTAACCACTGAATCATTGACTAGCTGATGCTAAACCCTTAAATCTTAGCGCACCTTGTAAACGTGTGTCCATCCAATTACGAGCTAGTGAGCAAGCAAGTTTGGTGCTGGCGACCGGGCCTGCTGTGGCAGAGGAGGTTACGGAAAATTGACTTCTTGGCTATCATAAAAGGTTAGTTACTTAGGTTCCTGCACATTGAACCAGAGGGTACATGCCGTAAGTACAGCTGATTGCTGGTTCAGTTGCAAGGCATTCAAATTGCATGAAGATACAGGCACACGAGTAGAGGGGAGGAGAAGAAAGGAGAGGAGAGAATTTGGGTCCAGGACACCATTTCTTAGTGGGAAACCTTTAGGGTTAAGTGTTAGGCATACAATTATAAATTATGTTAAGATATAGAATTGGGTTAGGCATATGAACGTTTGTGGAATATGGGTAGGAAAAACAATGACACATCTAGAACCATGGCTGACCAGGCATTGCAGTGTGCATGTAGACGGGTCTAACGTTCCTTCTGATATTCTACAGTATTTATTTTCCCAACAGCAGCAGCACAGAGATGGAATGACGACTTTTATTTGTATTTTTTGCTGGACAGGACTACAGAATAACAATTTAAACCTTAACACGACTCGCTAACGAGCTTAGACAAGCTGCAAAACCGTGCGTCACTCATCGAATATCCTGGGTTCACCCTTAGCAACAGATCGGTGGATGCCATGCTTTGGTTGCACAAAAAGAGTGTGTGCAAGTTAGGTATGCAAATAAATACACAAGGGGGGGGGTCGACCAATGACGCACTCTCAGGAGAGTCAGTGAAAGCAAACAGCATTGACCTGAGGGGCGAATGCTTCACTTGTAGTAGGAGATTTGATTGGGGGTGAAGGGGTGTGGCTGGGGGAAGTGGGGGGTCAGAGCAGGGCATTGAGTAAACCTAGCGGCCCAACGCACTGTGAGAAAGTGTGGCATGTATGCTGTAGCATGGCAGGGAACATATCTAAAGGTTTTGAACACGTCCTGTGGTCAATAAACTGTTTTCATCATTTGAATAAAATGGTTCTTAAAGGTTTCTTTTGGCTAAAGACCACTGGACTACTGGACTAGAATGTTAATTTTAAAAACAAAAAAACATTTACGATTTGATGACGTTCATATAGTGGACTGCAGCATTACACAGCAGCATGAATGGAGCACTTTGATGGCTCCAGGAACACAGATCAACCTTTCACTTCTCTATTTATAGGTGTCTTTATATAGAAATGACTTTTTTTAAAATATCAGCACTGTTTTCATAATCATTGTTAGCAAACTGTATATTTCCTTTTTCCTTCAAGCACCTCGGTAGTGCCTTCAAGTGCCCGTAGAGGTAAGCGTACCCCCATTTCAGTGGCATAAAGTGGAAGGAGCTGTGGCGTGTGACAGCGGGAAACATTTTATATTCTGTGTTGACTCTATAGACTTACTGGCACCACAAGAGTCATCTCACGGCCGACCTCAGGACCCCTCAGGGATATTGACGTGCTCCCAGACGGTTAATTCACCTGTCAACTCTCACTAGACTCCATGGCAGTGTTATCTCAGGTCTGAACCCATAGACACCCACACAAAACTGTCTTTAAGCTCCTATCTCTTATGTAAACATGTCTTTCATGTGCATTGAACCTATGCATTATGCTATGTATGCGCTAAAATGCAGCTAGCAATGTTCTATATTCACTGTCACTGTAAAAGCAGAAACTATGATTACTAGTTTGTCACATGGGGTGTCTGACTATCTTCTATTGTATATCTGTTATTAGGAAACATAGGTGCTTCAACATTTAAGAGTGGTCAAGTATGCTTATGGAATGTATGAATAGGATATTAACGACAACACCACAATGCACTGATGTGCCATATTAGCAGTTTGCAGTATAAGAGTTTACTAGAGAAAATACCCCAAAATAGAAAATACCCAAAATAGAAATGAATTTGTCACCAAAGTTATTTTAAATTTACATACACCACAGGCTGCTTTCAAAGATGTTCATTGGATAAATTACAGTAACATCTATATCCTTTTAGAGAGAATATTTATATAAATGTGAGTAGGCTAATATTTGCATGACACATCCAGGTGTGCTGATTCACAGACTGTAGCAATGCCTTGCTCTGCCCTAGGCACTTCTCTGGCGCACTCACGTCGTCTCCTAGCGGACAAGCTTGGAATAGCAACCGGCAGCATAGGGCATTATATTTATGATGAGATGATTCTTTCTGAGAATGATGACTGGAAATACAAATACCGTTTTAAGAAAATGCATTATGCGACAAGTAGCCTAATGGAAATATAGATGCCAGGTAAAGTGAAATATAGTGTTTGGGGTCTAAAATATAAATATGATCTCCAGAGATGTGAAATCTTAAGAAAAAAAACATACATCTAATAAATAAAATATTTAATGGGTGCCTTTGTCAGCCAACACCAGACCTTGTGACCGGAAATGCTTATCTATATAAAAATATGAGTCCGCTTATGGAATTTGTACTTCGTCTCTTGTGGAATGTGCTTTTTTGTCGCCTCGTTCTCCTTGTGTATAAACCCCATACAAGCGCCCTGTGAGGTAAGAGGATTAGATCGTCCCTTTTTCATTGCGAGATTGTGATTGGACGAGACGACTTCTTAGGAATTTCATGAAACTATTTAAATAGCACTTTGTCCCCTCGGTTTAAAGTTAGTTTTTAGTGGCCGATTACCAGTAAGGACAATTTACCATCAATAAGAGATATATTCCAACGAACCTTACATTGGGACCATTCATTCAAACACATTTTTGGATTATTGTTGGATCTAAATATTTGGGGATTTTATCATATTGCTGTTGCTGTTTTCGCAAAGCAGGTGAGTGGGCAAATATACTAATTTATTTTACCTTTCAGCATGCTAGCGGAATAAGTTGAAACGTGAGATACCCGTCAATTTCCAGATTTTAAATTTGTTGTTGACCATTTTTACTCTGAAGTTAGCTGAGACTTTGAAGTTAGTTGACTGGCTTGTACTTGAAATAATATTGTATTTTTTCTGACATTTCTCATATAGGCAGCAAGTGAGTGTTTCGCCATGAAGTTGGCAGGCATATTTTTGCTATTGATGCTCTGGTCCTGCGAGAGCGCAAGAGTTGCAGGTGGGAAGACGCACAATCATTCTCAATATTATATATTGAGAATGATTATTGCACATATTATTGCGCTATATCTGGACAAACATCCAGAAAAGTTTTAATTTATTCCTGTAGACAATCGATTCCAATGCAATATAATAATAACAATAACAATAACAATATCTCTCTGCTTATTATGCACCCACAGAAAGCCGAGACGACAATAGTGTATTCGACTTGTTTGAGCACGTTCAAGTGCCAAAAAAGAACAACGGGGTCACTTTGGTGAAAGGAGACGACCCGTACAGCCCCGCCTACAAGATCCTTAACCCAGACCTGATTCCCCCGTTTCCCGATAGCAGATTTAGGGACCTAATCGACTCCATTCATGCTGAGAGGGGATTCCTCCTGCTATTAAACTTCAAGCAATTCAAACACACCCGGGGGAGCCTGCTGACCGTGGAGAAACGGGACGGCTCCGGACCCGTGTTCGAGATCGTCTCCAACGGCAAGGCGAACACCTTGGACATCGTTTACTCCACAGAGAACAAGCAACAGGTGGTTTCCATCGAAGACGTTGAGTTAGCCACGAGCCACTGGAAGAACATCACCTTGTTTGTTCAGGAGGACCGGGCGCAGCTGTTTACTGGATGCCAGGAAGTCAACACCGCCGAGCTGGACTCGCCTATTCAGAGCATCCTCACGCAAGACGTCCCTTCCAGCGCGCAACTCAGGATCGGCAAAGGAGCCGTGAAAGACAAGTTTATGGTGAGATATGTACACAATAGTCAGTGTGGCATCGCTTCATTAATTCTGATGTATTCTTCTTAAACGTTAACCGAGCTCTGACTTCAAATGTCAATGTGCTTGAAAGTGTTCACATGCGAAAATACGCACAGAAAATAACAGCCTATAATTGATTCAGTCCATGCTGTTTGTTTGTTATAGCCTAATGTTGAGAGGTTTCAGTAAACGTGCAGAGAAATAGCTCAAACATCGGTAAACACTGATTCTTGCAGGGGGTGCTCCAAAACGTGCGTTTTGTATTTGGAACCACTTTAGACGCCATCCTGCGCAACAAGGGATGCCAAAACTGTGAGTAATCATTACCAACACATGGAGTGTATGTGTTTATTTATGATTCAACTTTTTCCACGCTGCCAAGGCACAGCATGTTATCACAGGAATGTTCATAGCAGCCTAATCGTTTTTGATAAAAAAACAACACTGAGTTTGTTTGTTTAGCATTTGCTGTCTGATGTCAGTTTAAAAAAATTGTGTGTATATATATATATATATATATATATATATATATATCGAAACTTTTATATTTTATTTTCCATTTTGATTTGTAGTATCTTGGGTGTCTCGTAGCTGATAGACGCCTATAGTTCCACTCCAATGCACTTAATGTATCCTAAAGTAAAGTCTGACCCTTGGCTTGGCTCTAGTCTGCTTGTTTCATGGTTGATATACAGCTGTCTTATTCTTCTGTCTTCAGCCATGCAGACTGATACCATGATCTTGGAGAACCTCAATGGCTCCTCTGCCATCAGAACAGAGTACACTGGCCACAAGACGAAAGGTAAATGCTTTTTCTACATGTGACTGTGCACATTATTTGCAACCAGGTTAGATACTGACAAAATGGGACTAAACTGAAGTGAACAGAATAGAATACGATGACAAACTAGAATACAGATACAGAATTGATATACTGCCTTCATGGTAGCATATAAACAGCAATACTAGAAGTGCATTGAGTGTACTATGGTTAGGATTGAGCCTGTCTTTTCCCTTTTTGGTCCAGACCTGCAGATGGTTTGTGGCTTCACTTGTGATGACTTGGCTCGCATGTTCAAGGAGCTGAAGGGGTTGGGCGTGGTGGTCAAGGAACTATCCAATGAGCTCCACAAACTGGTAAGACAGAGTGCCTGTCTGTCAGGGTTTGTGCATGTTTATATGTTCTAATGAACAGTGAGGTAAACATAGCTCATTTGCTAATCTTAAGGTATCTTAAGGTATTATCTGAAATAAAATAAAATAAATGGGAAAGGACGGTATTGTAAACTTTTACCGTAAAAATGTTCTCTGAATCCGGTTAATGTAAAACCTGTCTGTCTATGTCCTGGTTTCCCTCCAGACGGATGAGAACAACCTGTTTAAGAACACCCTCCGCATTCATAGTGGCGTCTGCATCCACAATGGCATCGTTCACAAAAACAAAGACGAGTGGACCGTCGATGTCTGCACTGAGTGCACTTGTCAAGTACGTACTCAAGCGCGTGCTACACTGTAAACCCACACTGGCTGTTTTGGCAGGCAGGCTGGCTTTATTTATTTGTTGCTCCAAAGTGTAGCTAACTTCCATTATTAGGACCTTGGCCTCATCCCAAACCCACCCTGACCCAGTAGGCAGCTGGTTGTCCTCAAGGGGTCTCCTTTTTCAGCCAAAACTCCCCCTCCATTCTTTTTCTGGCACAAAAAATCTGGCCAAACTTAGTTGTGGAGCAGAAAATGTAATGGGATGGTTGAATGGATAGGGATTAAGTCTTATTCTAGACTGAAGTCTCCCTGTTCATTAATTCAACAAGGTGTACTTCCTCCACAATCGTAATTGAACTTAGAATCAAAGTATAGCAATGTGCTTGATGATTAACCATGGACCTGCTGTGTTTTCTAGAACTCTGCTACTGTGTGTCGCAAGAAATCCTGCCCTATCATCGCTTGTGCCAACGCTACTTTGCTCGACGGGGAGTGCTGCCCACGTTGTGGAACCCGTAAGTCAAACATTAATCTCTGTTTATGTTCCTATGTTTTTCCCTCCCCCCCCTTTATTTTATGTTTGCACACATTTTAAGCATGCATAAATGCAATAAATGTAATACTCATTTACTGTATGTTGTTTCCAAAACAGAAAAGGTATTCAACACTATGCATGATTTAATGACAGCTATTTGAATGTAAATTGCCTTTACAAAACAAAACCACTGAACTATTCCCTTAATGTAAAGGTTTCTATTCAAAAGAAACCACATTTATTTTAAAGATGAATAAAACTGCAATAACATCCCAGTAAATGAAAGACTTCTTATGAGTTATGAACATTGGTGCTTTGTGTCCCAAAACATCTTTGAGTCTTCAAGTTGTAATGGCTGTAATTGACCAAATTGGTTAAAGTGGGAACAAAAATTGGACGTTTGTATTCTTCCACACAAGTACTAGTGAGATGTTCGGCATACCTTCGCAGACGGGGCTGCAGCGATTCCCTAAAAATCCAAATAAACAGTGTGGGCCGCATCCACCCTAGCCTCGGCAACTTGTTGAAGTCATAACATGCTCGCGGCCTTGTTTGCCAAGTCAGCGGGGTGTCCCCATAGGACAGTGTCTCTCTCTCGTCTGCCCCTGACTTCCATCTGATGGTGCCTGGAGTCTTTTCCACTCAAGGGCCTACTCTCTCTCTCTCTATGTCCCAGATATATCCATACTATTAACCCTCTGCTAAGAAAGCTCTGCTAAGAGCTTTTCCTTTCAAATTGTGGGGGTTCAGGAGGGAGGGTACTCTTTGACTGAAATAGCTCTTTTATTGTCCCCCCTCTTCTCTCTCTCTCTCTCTCTCTCTCTCTCTCTCTCTCTCTCTCTCTCTCTCTCTCTCTCTGTGTGTCTGTCTCTCTCCCCCTCTCCTCAGCAAGTGACTATGCTGAGGACGGCTGGTCACCCTGGTCTGAATGGACCCATTGTTCCGTGTCGTGTGGGCAGGGCATCCGGCAGCGCGGGCGCTCCTGCGACCGCATCTACAACAACTGCGAAGGCTCTTCGGTGCAGACCAGCGACTGCTACCTCCGGGAGTGCGACAAGCGCTGTGAGTTTAAACAGAAACTCCCATCATGCGTCATGAAGGGGACGCGTTTATGACAGACCCCGGCTACTTGCTGCTAGATGGCCATTATCTCATTGGTTTCTTGACCTTTTGATTCTTCCCCCTCACGCTTTCAGTCAAGCAGGACGGCGGCTGGAGTCACTGGTCCCCGTGGTCTTCCTGTTCAGTCACTTGTGGTGCCGGCACCATCACCCGTATCCGCCTCTGCAACTCCCCCATCGCCCAGATGGGAGGCAAGGAGTGTAGCGGAGAGTTCCGGCAGACCAAGGACTGTGAGAAGTCTCCATGTCCCAGTAAGTCATTTTCATTTAAATCAGCGTGTTCATACTCTTGAGTCACAGCCCCCCTCCCCCTCCCCCAAATAAAAAACACATTCATAGTTTGCGACCCCCCTCATGCGCACACATGTGTATGCATTCATAGCATAACAATTTATAAAAGTATAAATCCATACACCATCTTGCGACAGACCTAGAATCATTCAATTATTTTAGCACATGCTAGCATTGCCTGCCTGGATGTAAGATCATGTGATTTGTAATCTCTCTTTCTCTCGTCAGTTAATGGAGACTGGGGACCCTGGTCCCCGTGGGATGGCTGCACGCTCACCTGCGGAGGCGGTGTTCAGACCCGCAAACGTCTGTGCAATAATCCCGCGCCCCAATACGGGGGCAAAGAGTGCCAGGGCGAGGCCAAGGACAGCCAGCTGTGCAACAAGAAAGCCTGTCCGATTGGTGAGTCAACACCCCGCCAACCACGCTTTTAAGGTTTCAGGTATATGTAGCTAAGATGCTAAAGGTCCTTGCATTGCTACTTGATGTTGAGTTGAGAAATCGTTTATGTTAGATGGTTGCCTGTCCAATCCCTGCTTTGCCGGAGCTAAGTGCACCAGCTTCCCCGACGGCACCTGGAAGTGTGGAAAATGCCCGACTGGCTATTCGGGAAACGGAATCAAATGCAAGGACGTCGATGAGGTAGGAGTTGTTGTGACATATTAGGTAAGGTATTGAATCATTGCTTCTTGTCAGGATGTTAACAGGAGTTACTATTATGCAACAGTGCAAGGAGGTCCCCGATGCATGCTTCGTCTTTAACGGCGCACACCGCTGTGAGAACACAGACCCGGGCTACAACTGCCTCCCCTGCCCCACCCGCTACTCCGGACCCCAGCCCTTCGGCAGGGGTGTGGAGCAGGCCGGTGCACAGAAACAGGCAAGTACAAGTCCTGTCTCTCTTTGGTGGAGACACCGACCGCTCAAAACCCACGAGTTGTCTATGAGTTTATCTGAGTTATGGTGATGGGGATAGCAGATAACAGATGCACTTGTTCTCAATGCTCATGACCCTGTTCACCCTGGTTTTATTTTGTGTTTTTTTGGACATTCTAGAAATTTAGAATAGAATGCTATGAACTTAGGACCATCTTATCTCATCAATCGGCGCTGAATGCTTTTCTTCTTCTCCCCCTCCAGGTATGTGCACCACGTAACCCCTGCCTTGATGGAAGCCACGAGTGCAACAAGAATGCCCGCTGCAACTACCTGGGACACTTCGCCGAGCCCATGTACCGCTGTGAGTGCAAGCCCGGCTACGCCGGCAACGGCCACATCTGCGGAGAGGACACCGATCTGGACGGCTGGCCTAACGCTGATCTGGTGTGTGTGGAGAACGCCACCTACCACTGTAAAAAGGTAGGTGCCAGTGGAAACGCCAGTTACTTAGCTAGTTTTGTAATGTTCGAGTGGGAGAAAACGGCTTGCTTTTGAGGTTTCATATTCAAACCTAAAACTGGATCTTACCGTTGGCATTTTGCAGGACAACTGCCCCAAGCTCCCCAACTCTGGGCAAGAAGACTATGATAAGGATGGCATTGGAGACGCTTGCGACAATGATGACGACAATGATGGCATTCCCGATGACAGGGTATGTGAATGCCTGTGTGTGCGTCTGTATGTGTATTCATCCTTCATGCCAGGTTGGCATCGGCGAGGCAGGAAAGCAAATATTTCTGCCGACTCTGAGCCAAACCTCAAATTCCAGCACGGTAGAGGTTCTACCCTGAAGGAGCTACAGTGTGTACTGCTAATCCCAACATTATATTTGGGACAGCGCCTAAAAATAAAGCTCCCTTTCATTGCGCATGCATTTCTTGCCTCCTGTAAAAGGACCTACTCAGGACACCTGAGCACCAAAAGTACACTAAGGAAGATTGACACTCGAGTCATACTCCAACCCCCTCCCAGATTCTACAATCCGACTCTAAAAACAGAGAGTCACAATATCAAAATAGATGTTAAAGCCACTAGCATAGCGTTCCACCCTTAGGCTCAAATATAGGTTCAACTGAGGTGAAAATATGACTTAGTATACCTTTAACTTCCCATGTCAGGGATGGTGTACTTAACTAAAATGTCTCTCCCTGTCACTCCTTTGCGGAAAACAGGACAACTGCCCATTCATCTACAACCCAAGGCAGTACGACTATGACCGGGACGATGTGGGTGACCGTTGCGATAACTGCCCCTACAACAGTAACCCAGACCAGATGGACACAGACAACAACGGGGAGGGAGATGCCTGCTCTGTAGATATCGATGGAGACGGTGGGAAAATGGTTTTAGTCCACAGCTCAGAATATGAATTTCTGTATCTAGTAGCAGTTGTTAAAAAATGTCTGCTGTAAAGTCTGTTTTATTTATAAAGCATTTTATCAGCATTTTATAAGTATGTCTAAAAGGGTTTTACAGAGTCATATTTTTATACACCATACCATTGTCACAATATAACATCCTGCTTAAAGATTCTACATTCTACATACTATATCAAGTCTCGTGCTGAAATTATGTCTTAAAAATACAGTAACGGTAGGAATGAATAAAGTGTCATGAATAGGTGTTAAATACGGCTATTTCTTTGTTTCACAGGCATTCTGAATGAAAAGGACAACTGCCCATATGTCTACAATGTGGACCAGCGGGACACAGACCTGGATGGGGTGGGAGATATGTGTGATAACTGCCCTCTGGAACATAATCCAGATCAGGTGTGTGTATACATCCAACCCCCCCACATACACACATTCATCTCCATGGTTTTTGTTGCTAAGCATATGTCTTGTTTCATGTGGAGAGAGCGAGATAGTCACTCTGCGCTCGCATAGTCGTCTAAGCTGTGTCACGCTATGTGAAGGTGGGGCAAATCCCACTGCACAGCTCAAGGGCCCATCACTTCAATAACACGTAGTTGAGGGGCCTTGTCAATGGCCCATTGACGCTAGATGATGTGGCTGCTGTGAGAGCCAGGGGCTTTTTATTACTGTGGAATGGACTGTCCCTGGGTTGTGTGCATGCCCCGTTGGCACACCATGGCCCTGCCCGGTCCACCTGTGCCATGCTACGCTAAGGAGTAGGAATGCAAGGAAGAAATTGGACTCTAGAAAGGTGAATTTCAAAAGCGTACATCAAGCACTAGAGAACGGTGCACTGTAAAAACCCAAACAAACCAGTCCAGGCTTATTCTTATGTCTTATATAATGGGGATTCTAGACAAAGTTACGTCAGTCTCCAAATATCGTCCCTCCATCTCCACCTCTATTCCCCTTTCCCTCTCTTGACCCCGTCTGTAGTGCTGCCAAGCATGGCTAGCATACCGTTGCTGTTCGCTAAGGGAACCATTGGTGCTGGAAGAGAAGATTAGAAACTAGTTTGAGCGGTGTGGAGGGACGTGTGATGGTCAGGAGATGAAAACCAGTGACAGATTGTGAACAAATTGAGCTTGGCAGGTTTACAGAGGCACGCGAGATTGGTGCCTAAGGACAGTATATAATGAAAGCAGGGGTTGAGAGGTGATAAAAGTGAAAGGCATGTTGATCAACAGGGTAATGGAATGAAACACTTTGAAATGTAATTGTTAATGTTGGCATGCTAATGCTACATCCCCCCCCCCTGTGTTAAGTCATTGTGCTAAAAATTATTCCCACCTCATTACAGTTGGATTCAGATGATGACAGAGTGGGAGACAAGTGTGACAGCAACCAGGACATTGATGAGGATGGCCACCAAAACAACCTGGACAACTGCCCTTACATCCCCAATGCCAACCAGGCTGACCATGACAAAGACGGGAAGGGAGACGCCTGTGACCATGATGATGACAACGATGGTATCCCAGACGATAAAGACAACTGCAGACTCGCCGCCAACCGCGACCAGCTTGACTCCGATGGTAAGTTCGATGGGACCAGAGTGGATTTAGTTTGTCCTGCAGGGTTTTAGTTGAGCAATGACTCACAGCCACAACGGCTTGGCCCTGTAAACGTATTGGATTGGTTTGTGGTCTGGAAAGAAATAGCATGCCTGCAAGTATTTCCAAAAATAAGACACGTTAATGAATAGGTGCACAAACTGTATATGTAACCCAGGTGATGGCCGTGGTGATGCTTGCAAATCTGACTTCGACCAAGACAACGTGCCCGACATCTACGACGTGTGTCCAGAGAACTTTGACATCAGTGAGACAGACTTCCGAAATTTCCAGATGGTTCCCCTGGATCCCAAAGGAACCTCCCAAATTGATCCCAATTGGGTTGTACGCCACCAAGGCAAAGAGTTGGTCCAGACCGTTAACTGTGACCCTGGCATTGCTGTTGGTAAGAGAACTGACGATTGAAACTGGTTTTGTGTACTGCACAACCGCTATTTAGTGTTAGCTTCTAACGTGTTTTTTTTCTTCTCCAGGTTATGACGAGTTTAACGCAGTCGACTTCAGCGGGACATTCTTCATCAACACAGAGAGGGATGACGACTATGCCGGTTTTGTGTTCGGCTACCAATCTAGCTCCAGGTTCTATGTGGTGATGTGGAAGCAGATCACGCAAACCTACTGGTCCAGCAAACCCACCCCGGCCCAGGGCTACTCAGGTCTTTCCATCAAAGTGGTCAACTCAACCACTGGTCCAGGAGAGCACCTCAGGAACGCCCTCTGGCACACAGGAAACACCCCAGGACAGGTAACACTCTTAAATCCAGAGAATACAACCCCTAAACGATGGGTTTTACCTCAGAATTACCTTTTACAAAGTCTGTTTGTTTTCATTCATTAGGTGCGCACTCTCTGGCACGACCCCAAGAACATTGGCTGGAAAGACTTCACAGCTTACAGATGGCATTTGATCCACAGACCAAGGACAGGACATATCAGGTAGGCATTCTTAATCACAGAAGTCGGAGCATAAGATATGTTACATTTAAAGTGAAATTATTTGATCTTTAATTGTGAATCTCACAAAACTTTTTTTCCCCTCTTCATTCCTTTAGGGTTGTGATGTATGAGGGTAAGAAGATCATGGCAGATTCTGGTAGCATCTATGACAAGACCTATGCAGGTGGAAGACTAGGTCTTTTTGTATTCTCACAAGAGATGGTATACTTCTCAGACCTCAAGTATGAATGCAGAGGTATGGATCCATTTACAGTCAGAATATGAACAAGTAATAGATTGTTAATATCAAAATAGCTCATTGTCCTGAGTCTTCTAACAAGCTGTTCTCTCTATTATTTTTTTCACAGATGTATAAGAGCCGGATGGACCTTTTTGTATAAAGTATGAACTTATATATTCTGAAATCCAGGGACTGAATTATCTCTGCAACTCTTTCTTCTGTGGCACGCACACAACGATGGGGCAAAGGGGCTTTTTGCTCAGCCTCAGGGTAACTTGAAGCTGGTATAGGCACTAGAGCACCACCCTGCTGACTGCCAGTTTATGGTCAGAGAGCCCCTTCTCCATCAACCCCTACCATCGAACTAAGAGCAGCGAGAGCTCTCTGCCCTCTCTTGTTTCGCAAGAGTGGGAGACCGTCACCTTTCAGTCCTGGCTCTCCGTGCTTTTTTCGCTCCCTGAAAGACTTCCATTCATCTCTGTGCGGGAGCAGCTCCCCATAGATGTCTATGCACTTCCATACCTTTCCAGCTCTCTCATTCTGTATTTGTTCTTACGCCTCTGTGCCTATTCTACCGTACTTTCTGGATGGACATCCCAAAGACTAGACTGATTAAATTCTCTTTGCCGGACCAGATCTCCCAGGTTGTTGATTCTGAACCATGATTCTGAGGACTCAACGGATTAAGAAAGCAGAAACCCTTTGTTCATATTGTGATGATTTCTGTCAGGAGGGCTTGTGTAAGGAAAAAAAAACTTCTAAGGAGTTTACAAGAAATAGAGGGAACTTTATGTTGTGGATGTATGTGTTTCTGTATGTGTTGTATGTGAAAGAATGCCTTTGGATGCGGCAAGAAATCTTGTGCTTTTACCAGTCTACCTAAGAATTCACGCAAAGAGGTGTTCCAAAGACAAAAAGTAAAGTATTTTTCGAACATACCAGGCTTCAGGTATCACCAGTATTTGCTGGGCATGGGTTGGATAGCTTAACAGTATTCTCAGGGTGAGTTGGTCATGACCTTTGTAGCATAGCCCAAAAACACATGGAAAGAGCACAAGTTTGCCAAAACCAGTGATATCAGAGCCAGTATTCCCAATTCTCACATTAAATCTGACTATGGAATAATATGGAGCATTTAACAAAGGTATCAACCTATGCTTGTGAGGGTTTAAATTTTAAATTATGTAAATAAATGTAATTTATTGATTCTTGCCTACAATGTAGGTAGCAAAAGTAAATTTGAATACTTAAATATTCACCCTATTTCACAATGAGAACTCATCCACAGTCAGCAGTTACATATAATGGTGCCAGAAGGAGGGTACATGCTTCATCTGTCTTTTATCTCATTCTATATAAAATGAGTTAGGCGTAGGTCTTAAGATAAGGTTACTTAGCATGAAATGTACAGTGTTGACCTTCAGAAAAAGATAAAAAAACATGGGTCTTCGATGTACAAAATCTTACCTCGTTGTATAATTTGATCAAAGAAAAAACAACTGCTTTTTCGTTCGCTTTTGAAATGATTGACATCTTACTGCTACTGTAGCATGAGCTGTAAATAGTATGACATTTCTTTTAAAAACACATCCCTGCCCCCTACCTAAGTGGGGGAAATAACAGTTCAGTGGGAGAGTTTTTATAAACATATAAAAGTGTGTCCAATGCTCTTTTTAGAGGATAAATTATTGTTCTGGTTTGTCTTTGCTATATGTGAGAGGTTGGTATGTGTGTATGAGTGTGTAGATAATTGCTATTTAAATAATTTATCGGGATCCGTTGCCCGTTGGCCGTGTCCGTCTGTATAAACGTTTTGCACACTGACGTGAGGATGTTCTTTTCTTTTTATTTGTTTTTATCTTTTTTTGTTATTGTGTATCAATGTAATCATTATTTTTTTACAATTAGTGTTGCTTGTCTGTAAACATTTTTACTTAGCTGTACAAAGCAAAAAGTTGTTTCTATTCATAGCCATTATTTTGTTTCATACTTCAAGAAAAATAAATAGTTGTTAAAATTGTCATACACTTACAAACACGCCTGTTGTATTTTTCCTTTCAATTGATTGAAGAATAAAAAAATTCGTACCGGGAAGTCATGAATGAAATTCACTAGTAGAGCATCAAAACCACAAAGTAATATCACTGAATTAAATAGTCATGTTTGGCATTACATTGAAAAGGCAGATCACTTAAAGCAGACTGCTGAAGCTTGACTACTCAAAGTCTAACTTGTTTAGTGTTTAGAGTCTAAGGCCCTAGTGAGAGTCATGCCGATGCTCTGCAAAAGACACATGGTCTGTGTGAAGGGGCAACATGAGGAATGTGGCATTGCACTCTCCTTCCCAGCTTGATGTGCCTGAGCCCTGATGTGGAAAGACCCAGGAGCAGAAGGTTAAAGAACATGCAAAGCAAATATTAGACTGACACAAACCTTGACACTGACATGCTACTTTGTGGCCTAGGGGAGTTCAGTTATGTACAGTTATCTCAGTTCTGTGTATTGTTGATGCTTCTTTATATTCTTATCACTGATGCTTGGTGAGGAATATGAAAGGACTGGTATAGTAGGACCTTTAATGATGTTTCGTTGCTAAACAGCAGCCTTTATGTTGGCTAGTGAAGAAGCTTACATA
Source organism: Percopsis omiscomaycus (assembly GCA_027575585.1). Taxonomy (NCBI): domain Eukaryota; kingdom Metazoa; phylum Chordata; class Actinopteri; order Percopsiformes; family Percopsidae; genus Percopsis; species Percopsis omiscomaycus. Next base: position 39,137 of record JAODLI010019038.1, read on the forward strand.
CTCCCCAGACTGACAAGACCAGTATTGTCTCCAAATATTCATAATTTTAATGAAGCTCACATCAAACAACAAAAAAGTCTCAAATAAAACCAAGACTCCTACCCTGCTTTTTTCCAGCTCATCCAGGGATAAAACAAACTCGACCCATGCAAGACAAACTTCTTAAGTAATGACCAGTTCCTGACCAGTAATGAGCAGTATTGACTGCTTCAGAGGAACTATGCGAGTTCAGACATATGTCAATTACCTGCACTACCTTTACCATGTCTGGGGTGTCTTGGCAAGTCTAAATGGACATATCAGAATCAGGTTCGGAGTGTAGTGACTCATAAAAAGTGCTGACGCCGGGAACAAAGGCTGTCTGCCCTACAGTTGCAAAGTCTGTATTTAGTGACTGTACCCAATACCAAGGATTGTGTGCAAAGCACCTTCCAGGACTAATCCAAAACCTCAAAGATGCATGTAGTCTGGTCCCCGTTCACCTCTTGTCTCTCATTCAACACAACATTTGTACTTTGCACTGTTAAAGTGTTATATTAAGATGGAAGACCCCCCACTGAATACCACTTCCTCCCCAGCCTCAGAGGCATACAAGCGCTTAACACCACGATACAGAGCAGGTCTCCTCTGTAGTGTAAAGGCACCACCTGTACATACAGTACTTTGAGTAGTAGAATAAGCATAGAATAATATTTTCTTGAAAAATAGAGGCTTAAATAAGTCTTGGTGAAGACTTATTTAAGAATATGAGGGCAGTTTAGTCAAGGCAATTTGACTTAACCATTCTGTGTGTGTGTGTGTGTGTGTGTGTATGGACGTATGGTCTAAGTTTCTCATTCTCCTAGCTATGTGAGGGCTGTACCAATTTTACAGTATTGTAATTGTACAATATCATTACAATAACAACAAAAAACTTTCTGCTGATGTCAGACGTGGTGGCATAATATCCCAATCCCATTGTTACCTGTTGTATCCCAAAGGCCCCATAAGGTAATTCCCCATACAGAACTAAAGGCTTATGTGATTGTTGGCAGTCAGTGGGGGATTTGTGATGATGATGGTCCTTAACCTTTAATCCCTTTAGCTGACTGCACCTGGTGTACCTATACAGGAAGTTAATATTTTGATGGAAAAACATGCCCTTTATCAAATCAAATCTGAAAACATCATTATAAAGGTGTACATCTCTCTTTTAGGATGGCATGCCTAGTGCACTTGGCACTGAACTGACAGGTTATGAAGACAAATGGAGCTCAGACTGGACAAAGGGGCAAAAAAGTGATAAAATGCTTCAATTCAAGTTCATATCTGAGTCACGCATTGAGATTTCATAACTATTTTCTTGATGCAGCAGCAGAAATATGTCCCACAGGTGTTGTTTGTGTAATAGACCTGTGTTTTCCCCAGTTTTCCTAAGGACACGAGTGAGGCGAAAAGTTATTTGAATACCATAAAGGTAAATGTTCCAAAACCGCCCAAGAGAAGCCGACTGGCTGCTTTTGGTGTGACCAGGATCCGTCTGTGGTTTGAAGTCTTTGTTTTTTCCTCTTTGTGCTTTGAGAAGTGTGCCAAATGTCTGTTTTACTCTGCAGTCTGGAAATGCTAAGCATGTGCTTCTTACATTCTTCAGGTGAAGTCTGTTATTCAAGCAAGGACATTTCAATTAAATACAATTAAATACAAAGAAAAATTGCATTTTCACAAAGACCACTGATTTAACAGTGATGTAAAAAAAGTCAGTGGTAAATTAAGAATATGTACTGCCAGCACATTCGTTTTGGTAGACGCATTAGAAGTACGTTACCTATCTGGTTCTGATATGCAAGTGTAACCGGTCGAGTCCCGCACCGGACTCGAACCCGGGTCTCTGGCCTGGGAGGCGGACGTGTTAGTAAGGGAGGCTAAAATCCAATGGGCATTTGCGTCTATCGCTAACACGTCTTAAGGTGTCGGGGAGTAAGGTTTACCCTGCACAGCACAGCGCGTTGCTGCACTGCTGGCATCCGTTACACAAGCGTGTGGACCATTGAGGGTTTAAGCTCAAAAGTGCTTTAAACATGCTTAAAAATGTGATGTGGAGGTTGAAAAAAATATTCATCATGTAGCAGGACCAACGGAAGCTGTATAGTCGAGGGTTTAACATGAGTTCAATATTGCTTTAAGATACGTGTTAAGCCATGTCAACAATCATTTCCTCTTTTCTCAAAGGTTGACTGTGAAGCCTAAACCTTGAAAACATGTAGATAACTCTTGGTTTTAAGTCCATTTCAGAAGAATATTTCATTCTTGTTTTTGTCTTCAAACATGTTGTAGGTAGTGTATTAATAACTGCTGCTTAAAATTTGACAACAAGCCTACTAAACACATTGACACACTCCTATAAACAAACATTATTACTTATGTCATTGAACTGTAACAGTAAAGTCCAGTTGTTGACACAGTTAGGTGAATGCCCTCTACGAACGACAGAGCCAGAAACTATTAGCGTGCTATTCATTAACTGGACTGGCAGAGGATCACAGGGGTTAGGGAGATTGAAGGTAGGGAGATTGAAGAGGTAACCACGGCTTTTAATTTCCTGCACAGTGCATGCCCAGCTACTGCACTACAGTCCCTGTTTACTGAACGGCCTGTAATTCCACCTCCAGCTACAGCCTTGAGTCAAGTTACAGAGCGGGTAGCCGCACCACAGCAAAATACACTGTAGCCCTGTACCTACAGTAGCCTATGTGTGCCAATATGCCTCAACTCCACATTTAACTCACTGTACAATCATAGGCTATCATACGCTACAGAACGGCCCTGATAGCAAGTGGACCACATGTGGCTCCAGTACAACAGGGCTGAGTAAGCAAAATACAGTGTATATCAGGTTCAGTGTTTGGCACGGTTCGAGACCAAAATGGAGCTAAAGATAGCCTGCAGAAAAAATAGGCCAGTCCTCAACACAAACATACAAGATGAAAAAAAAGAGCAGGTCTGGGATTGGTGAAAGGGGGCGCCGTACACAGAGAACTGTTTTGTTGACGTGTCTGACATGAGCCGTTAGGACATGCAGAGGTAACACACAGGAAGTTTTGCCCGCAAAATGCTAACCTCCACTCTCCTCACGGTGGTGTGAAATTTTAGAGATAACTGTGACATGCACAGATTTCCATGCAGGAAATAAACTTTTTCCTGCAGCCTGGACCACCGCCTGTGGCAGTCCAACTCAATAGTTGCCATAGAGACATATGTTGCTTTTTTGTGTGACTGCGAGAATGAAGCACTATTTGATTACTCCATTAGACATAACAGATACCAACTGGCATAAAAAACTGGTTTCTAGTTATTATAAAGTGGGGTAAAAAAAACATATTGCTTAGTTACACCATTTCTGGTATTGGAATATGGTATGATGTAGTAAAACCAGTAAATAGATGCTGTGGATTTGTGTATATTTGAATTTTTGTTACATACTGCATGTCAGACACTAAGCAACTCTCAACTCTGTAATCAGCAAAACAAATATTACATGCGCAGTTTCCGTTTGCAGTTTACACTAGACGCATTATGGGTGGGGACCCGCGCTGATATAAAGGTGCATTACCCAAAAGTATTCTTAAGAAAGCTGTGCACTTAAAGATAGACCAGATGCCAAAACTCTACATTTCTTGGTGTGTACTAAGTAAGCATGGCGGCCGCCGGGTGTAAGACAGTCATACTTGGAGGCCAAATGGGTCGCTGTTCCGCATTTGGCGAGCCTCCCACATTCCTATTGATATTACATGAAGACCTGTAATTTACAGATTCATACGCATTGGCTTTGATTTGAGTCTTGCTCAAGCCACTATCTAAGAAGACACAGGAGGAGTGTGAAGCCCCAGCCTGTGACATGACAAGGTTGACCAAACTGACCAACGTAGAGACCCGAGAGCCCTCCACAGCTCGTGTAAGCCCTACTGAGTTCTGTGCCAGCCTGTCTGACAGATGGAGTAGTAGAGTGAACAAAGCCCCCCATGAGAGCAGGCCGGTTGACAAGGAGATGCCAATCTGGCTGCTCAAAAGGTAAAGTACAGACCTAAGAGATGCTTTCATGGAGGTATCATGTAACAGTACATATAAAAATACACATTAAACAAGTTTTTTACAATAAGGCTATTCAGAAAGAAAAGTGTATAAAAGGAGGAAACATTGTAAATGTATTATTATTTTAAATTATAATTGAATCCTGGTTAATAATATTTATGGCAATGACAAGCACACACTGACAATTCCACCAGCAGGCTCACGCTATAGATAATATCACTTTGACAGCGAAGCACATATCCTTTCACCTGGCGTAAAAAGCTTCTCTTACCAACCTCCACTGTGACAGTTTCTTGTTATATAACTGCACATTGCACATTGTAGAGTGGTACTTAGTAGGAGGTATGCTACTCACATTACTAGGTCAGTGGTATTCATTTACTGAGCAGCCTCCTTGATACAGTTTCAAGTGCGAGCGGGAAATGCTTATTTAAAAGTCCAGGGAAAATAGTTGCACTGTATCTAATATCCTCCTGTGCTAATGGATCTAGCTGTTAAATATCTACCTGAAATGGATGGCAAATATAGATATACAGAGGACTTTTGACAGTGGGTGTTGCTGTCTTTGCATAAGATAACTGTCGACAGAAGTCGTATAAACAAAACCAAACGATTTATCATGATTCAATCTGTTCTCGTACCAGAAGTTCCCAGGTTGCCTTCTGTTTCACTGTGCGGACTGTAACCTCAGAGAGGGCGATGAGAAACGCGAGGGCGCGGTGTTGGGTTGCCTCCAGACCCATTTTGTGTCCCCGATCGGTGGCGTGAGACAAAGGGACCACAGAAACCAGAACCACAGGTAGCACTGCACTACCGCTGAGAAGAATGGATTCCTTTATCTGTCCAGCCTGGCTAGCCGTACTGTACACACTGGAGAACCACTCAGCACCGAGGGGAGATGGGTTGCTCTGATAACGGACACACACAGGCCCTCTTCACCATCTCCACTGCCTGCCAGAGCCTGAGAGAGGCTGGGGAGGATTTGGGGCTTTTTGTGTTGGTGTGAATTCACCCACTCCCTCATTCACTTCAACAGGGTCTGTGCATTTATCTGGTTGGAGGAGCCCAGGTGGTGAGACGAAAAAATCACACTATCCTTGTTTCATCTGACACTGTGGCCTTTTGTGGAAAAGCCAGACTCTGATACTGGCTTGGTGTTTTCTGTGTGGAGGTACCGTAGGATGCCCAACACAAAGAATGCACCCAGTGTGGACGTGCTGAATGCTGCCTCATTTGTGTTGCCTCCCTGTTCAATCTCACACACAAGTGGAGTGGAGATGTTCTGGGAGAGAAACTGGTACATCCATTGTTTCCAAAGCCCAGAAGAAACTTCACTAGAACATCATGACAATCCTATTAGGAATATTCATTCTGTAAACAATGGCCCTTTCAAGAAACTAGTAGTATAAGTCAGTCACAACGCAAAATTGAGAGATTGCAAAGGATGCCAGCTGGACGTAGACCGAGCTCTCAAGTCAAAACGAAGAAAAGAATCCCCTTAAGGAAATACAGTCTCCAGACTGATAGACCCTTGATTTTACGCTTCTATCAAAGACACCTGTCCACATTCCGCCTATGTTTCTGTCAAGATAAAAGAGATGGTAGTTCCTGGATTGCCAGGTTTGAATAGAAAGCTCCCATATGTGATGGCTTAGCTCTATAGCTTACATAATTCAGAATGTGAGGAATGTTCGTCTATCAAACTTGATGTATGTCCACCTGTTGAGAGAAAGCACAAATGAAGCACAATGGAGCCCTTATCAATTAATCTTCAACTCAAAGGTCATCCTTTGGCCTGTTTCTCCATGAGTTGCACATTTTCACTCAAACTTTATTAAAACTGACAGATCATGACAGAACCCATGTACGGTAGCTGATAGATTCAGGTCAGGTTGTATTATTCTTCCCCATTCACTGTCTGCAACATCAGGACCCAGGAGCCCAGAAGCAAAACATCAATCACCCAGTGCCAACATTTATGTGATTTAAGCTATAATGTAAGTACCAGCATTTGGATTTCGATACTGATACCAAGTTAAGTATCACGGTCCACGATACTGAAACGATACTAATGATTTAATTAAAAACAGGGTCATTTGACAATGTTTAAGTCTTTTATTTTCAGCTTTTTCAAACTATAAAGTTATGTAAGTTGGCTGCTTCAGCATAACAGAGGCCCCACTACTTGCAACAGACTTGCAACAGTTGCAATATACATTGATGAGCCAAAACATTATGACCACTCACAGATGAAACGAATAACGTTGATTATCTCGTAAAAACGGCACATGTCACGGTCTGGCATTTATTAGGCAGTAGGCCAACAGTCTGTTCTCATAGTCAACGTTTTGAATGGGGTCTCCCCCATGGGGAGGTGTACAGAATGGAGCCTCATTGACAAGCGCCAAATGCATCTCCCAAACGGCAAGGCATGTGGGGTCTCCCAGTCAGCAGTGGTGAGTACCTACCCACAGTGGTCCGAGGAGGGTAAAACCACGAACCGGGCGACTTGGTTGTTGGGCACCCAAATCGACAGAAGGGCTACTTTGGCACAAGTGGCAGAACATTTGAATGATTATGGTTTAATGGTTATGGGAGATGGTTATGGGAGAAAGTGTCACAACACACATCACACCATGGCGCTTATGGGGCTGCGTGGTCGCAGACTGGTCCGAGTGCCCATGCTATGATTTGTTGTTTTGTCTCGTCGGTATATAAATATAT
>JAODLI010019039.1:0-22653 GCA_027575585.1 Percopsis omiscomaycus
GTTAAATAACTGCTAGGCCTTAGCTCCGCCATTTCTGTTGTTCATGAGACATGTTATTGCCCAGTGATGGGAAAGTACATTTTCTACATGAACTAGTTCAAAGTTTTATTTAACAATATATTGACCAAAACAAGGAGGTCTGTAGGGGTCAGAACCCCAACATTCTACCCGGCTCAGCCAATATTTTGCAGCGCTGGGCTGTAATCATGTCAGGTTGTAGGAGGGTACAGAGGAGTGTGAGTCTTTCGGGTATGGAAGGGGCATGCGCTGTCAGAGATTCAAACCAGAACAGAACTTAGTAACGCTGGTTTACACAAGTGTAATTCTGGGTAAAAAGAGTTTAATTTCTGCTTGATGTCCTTGACAGAGAAAGACTTGTTATTCTCATCGGTGAATAGTTATGGGTCCCAAGATCTTCTTGGTGGTGAATCTTCTCGTCCCACTGGCCTGGTGGGCTCTGAGCTCCCCCAGCGTCAGGAGGAAGAGGAGGAGGCCCTGAGGAGGAAGCTCAAATACTTTTTCATGAGCCCTTGTGACAAATATCATGCCAAGGGCCGCAAGCCATTTAAACTGGGCCTTCAGCTTCTCAAAATCATCATCGTCACTGTACAGGTAAATCATTTTTTATTTCTAATATTTTTTTAAATTGTAGACAGTTAATACCTAGTTTGTACCTCAGCAGAACACCAAATACGAAATAATATTGGTCCTATTCACCAACACACAAGTTCAATGCTTTTTTCCCCTTTTTAATAACCATCTTTCAGTTCACTCAAGATCTGTATTTCCCAATATTTCCCTTATTCCCTTCTGACTCAGTTGGTGCTGTTTGGCCTGAGCAATCAGATGGTGGTGACGTTTAAAGAGGAGAACACAGCGTCATTCAAGCACCTGTTTCTGAAAGGATACCGGGATGACGCTCCACAAGCTATCTACACACAGAAGGACCTCGACAGCCACATCCATTACGCCATAGAGCGGGTATCGACTATGTCGCGCGTTACGGTGTCATTTCCATAATGCTAGCTATGCTAGGCTACTGTTCTTCCCTTTCCCAAGGGACCGTCAGGCCGTGCAGTAATGCTCGGATGACCTGTGTGAGATTGAGTTTTGCTAAAAGCTGTTTTTTAATGCCCAAAACAAAAGATGTTTTAGGGAATTGGTTAGTTCTTTTGTTTTATTTAATTTCTGTGTCCCGCCAAAAAAATAAATTCACAGCCCCCTCCGGTGCATGCATTCTACACAAATATAGACTGGCTAACATATTAATAACATAAAATATTGTATAGAAGGGACTTAAACTACAATAGAACTAACTAAACGAATAATACTAAATCATTAAACTACAATAGAACTAACTAAACGAATAATACTAAATCATTAAACTACAATAGAACTAACTAAACGAATAATACTAAATCATTAAACTACAATAGAACTAACTAAACTAATAATACTAAATCATTAATACTGCAACTATCATATAATAGAATTGCACTGCTTATCGGAGGGTCTGACTTAAACATTGGGATTACGAAGCACGTCAAGAATTTGAGCCCACATACAGTTATTTGTTAGTTAAGTCTACCTTTAATTCTCGTTCCAGCTCTTCACTTCTCCATGTCTTTTTTTTCCCATTCCAGTACTTGGCTCTACCACAGACCTCTCTGGGGCGCTATGCCTACGTGTTAGGGGTTGGGGTAAATGGAAGCACTCTGTCACTCTGCCAGAGGTACTACAAAAAAGGAATCATTGATCCCGTCAATGACACTTTTGACATCGATCCCCACGTTGTCACTGGTAATATGGCCTCCTTTTTTCCCCCCCTTTGCACTCTATGTGTACATGGAATCTGTCTTTAGGCACATATTAGTAGAACTGTCTACTCTGTTTGTCCCATCTAATGTCTTGGCCCCAAGGCAGATGACTGTGTCACCTAGTCATTTTGTTGCTGCTCCATATTTGTCAGGAGGTGCCTTGCAAATGTGCCCTACTTTTTATTGCTTAAAATAGTACCTATCCACACAATGTTCCTGCCTTGGGAAAAAGGCCAGTCGCTCTCAGATAGTGGTTTTGCAGCGAAGGAGCTTTTGGAAATGTCTAATAAAACCTTTTAGTAAAATATAGACATGAATGAAAACCTTCGTATTTGTCCTACATTTAAATAGCCAGGAAGAGGCAGACAAATGTTTTTTCCCTGTCATGTAGAAATATGTAATGGCTAAAAATGGTGCCCATGTGACTGTTTACTTATTCTGTAATGTTATTTTTACATTTTCCAGATTGCATTGGAGTGGATCCATTACCCAATGACTCCTCAGAAAACATCTACAAGAACTTCATCCTCAAGTTTCCGAAGTTAGATATTATTGTGCTTCTATTTTGTTTTTTCAGTAAAATATAAAATTTTATTGGGTCAATATGTATTGACATTTTTGTCACCATTGTCCCCAGACTGATCAATGTAACCATTGAGTTCCAGCTTAAGGCTATCAACATTCAGACGATTATAAACAATGAAATCCCTGACTGCTACACCTTTTCCATCATGGTAAGCAACCTAAAATCCCTGCCCTGAGCCTTGTTTCATAGGTGTCTTTGATACTGAACCAGTACATTTGCTTTGCGGGGGAAAAGGCATTTCTAATTTCAGAGTTGCATAATCACGTTTGTAAAATTGTAATTTGTCATATTCAGTATTTCAGGTTTATCAGACTTTACAGATAAGAACTGAGGTTATCTGGCAGAGTTTAACTGTGAAGCAGAACAGCCATGCCCCGAGGCTGTTTGTTTACTGTGCCTGCTGTGTGTTATCAGATTGTCATGGATAACAGAGCCCACAGTGGCAGAATTAAGATCAGTCTGCAGAACCTCGCTGCTATCAAGGAGTGTAAAGACCCCAACGTTTCTGGACACGGTGAGATATCGCTGGAGGAGGAGAGACGCGATGAGTAGGAGTTTCACACAATGTGAAACTACTGTATCTCCTCAACCTGTTTTTAACTAAACAACACTTTGTAGCACTAGAAAGACACTCGTCAGTATGTGTAAATTTGCAGCATAGCTCCTCCCAGCGTAGACTCCAGCAGCAGCCTAATCAGACAAAATTAACTCAAAGCACCTATGTGGGTATACTGTTTTCCTTCATGGACTTTCTAACGTTAGATCTCTGCATTCGTTCTTTCGCCAGTCTCTTACTAATTGTATCGCTTCTCCTCCTGTCTGCTTACTCTCATGCCAGCGGAGAGCTATGCTCGGCAGTTCTTTGATGTGCTGGTGGCGTTTGTCTGTGTGCTCTCCCTGCTGCTGTGTGGTCGCTCCATCCTCAGAGGAGTCCTCCTGCAGCATGTAAGAACAGAGACGGCACATTTCACCGTCTGTCCGTCTGTGGTTAGGAGAACCTGAGCAAAACCTTTTAGATGTTCATAAAGTGTTTTTTATGGTTATGCTGTACGTGTCATTTTTCATACAAAGCATGAAAGACCATGCTTTGTATGAATCACAGTAAATGACAAAATATTTAAGTCAAAAAGTAGAAATACCATCATAATAAAATCAACAATACAAATTTAATAGTTAGCTAATAGTAATAGGCAAAAATATGTACACTACCAATAGCTTTCTCATCAGCTGGAATTGTAATACTGTAAAATACATTTACACTATTGTGGTTTAAACTAAATGGTTGTGTTTGCATAATTTAACTGTGGCACAAACGCAACTGTCCACACGGTCCTAGTCGTTTTATCCGTGCTCTGCACGGGTTTATTCCACACACATAATCAAAACACTCAGGACTTGAACACTGCCTGTGTCTGATGTTGTCCTTCGTTCGGCTGAGAGCATAGCTCTCCCCGCTAACTCTCTCGTCGGCTTTCCTCTGCGACTGTTTGTTTGCCAGCCTCTCTCCCAGCTGTGTTGCTCCTACTGTTTGAAAAGGGGGATATGTAATTAATAATTACCCATACCTGTCCCCCAGTCCCGTGAACCACACCTCCACACATTCCCTCCCACACACAGACAGGGCTAAACCACGCCCACACTCCCACATTAACAAAATAAAAATCCCTCATTTTACAATTATTCTATATTGTATACTATAAACAGCCCGTAAAAACGTTCTCTGCTTCGTTCTCCAGGAGTATGTGCAGTTCTTCAAACACAAGCTGAGCCGGCGTGTGAGCTGGGGAGACAGAATGGAGTTCATCAACGGCTGGTACATCGTGCTTATAATCAGCGACTTGTTCACCATTGTCGGCAGCTTCATCAAGATCGGCATAGAGTCCAAGGTGAGACGGCAATAAAGGGCCACTGCAAAATTGCCCCTGGTTGTTACTGGGTGAAAACCCATGAAACATATTAATATTAATATTATTAATAATAATAATATTAATATTTGTATTTTTTACAGACAATTTCTTCTGCTAATCACTCTGTTAGCTGTTGCTCTGCTAAAAATAGCATAGCATAACTGCTGTGTAGTTAATATAATTCAGTTGCAACCGGTTGCACAAGAATGTTATATTTTCTGAATCTGATTTAATTCAGTGTATTGCCACATACAAGAAATTACACTTGGTTGGGTTGTGCATAATAATAAATGCAATGCAGATAAAAAGCCTGGTGGAAAATATTTTATAAATAAAGGTGCTTTTATTAAGAGGGAGTGGTTGGCAGTTGCAACAATCAAAGAAACCAGGAATAGGCTTTCCACATTTTATACTATTTATAATATTTAACATTATGTTACTTGTGTTATTTAGAATTTGTCGTCATATGATGTGTGTGGGATCCTGCTGGGAACCTCCACCCTGCTGGTTTGGGTTGGAGTAATTCGCTACCTCAGCTTCTTCCAGAAATACAATGTGAGTGAAAGACACACACACACACACACACACACACACACACACACACACACACACACATAAAACACACCTTGTATTTACTTCTCTCAGACCTTTCCTGTAACGTGGAATAAAACTAATTTTAATCTTCCCATTTACTGTATTCTGTGTGTCTAACGCTTAAATAATGCTAAATGTCAATTTTATTTTTGTTTATTTTTGAAAGGCGCTGCTTTTAGCCACACACACATTTACACATACAAGTATTCCGTACACACACACACACACACACACACACACACACACACACACACACACACACACACACACACACAAAAGCTGCCTCTTAAGATTAATGGCTTTTTTTGTTGCTCGGTTCTGCACGGCCGGCCTTTTTCTTTCTCTGATGTGTAAATAGAGTTTTGTGACTTTCTTCTTTCTACATTCATCAGATTCTGATAGTGACCCTCAGAGCTGCCTTTCCCAATGTGATTCGCTTCTGCTGCTGTGCGGCGGCCATTTATTTGGGTTACTGCTTCTGTGGGTGGATTGTACTGGGGCCCTATCATGCCAAGGTGCGTACACAGTACACACACACACACGTCTAATGAGATACCATGCAGTGTTACTGGGAATTAACAGGCATCCTTCATATTTTAAAAGGCCAGACATGTATTTCTGAATAGCCTAATTATCATAAAATGTCAACCGGAGCATCATCTTGACATTAATGCATAGTGTATTAAAAAGCCGTTTATAAAAATGAAACATTACAATGACCTCTTAGTGCATTGTGTACATGTGTGCAGCTTAGTGCCTGCATGTTATCTGTGTGTATGTGTATTGTAATAGCATGTGAGAAATGGTAGCAAATTGTATGAACATATATGTATGGGACATCGACAAGAAATAGACTACTTCAGTTTGATGTGTTGTGTGTTAAATATACATTTATATTCCATAGTTGTGTTCCCTCTGTACTGGACTCTCTTCCCGCTGCTTTATTTATCCAGTTTCGTTCCCTGTCCATGGTGTCTGAGTGCCTGTTCTCTCTGATCAACGGGGACGACATGTTCGTGACGTTCGCGGAGATGGAGCACAGTGGCACGCTCGTGTGGATCTTCAGCCAGGTCTACCTGTACACCTTCATCTCCCTCTTCATTTACATGGTGCTGTCGCTATTCATCGCGCTCATCACTGGAGCCTACGACACCATCATGGTAAACATGGATCGCTTTAGATTTTTATGTGTGACTTTTTACATTTATACTGTATGAGCAATTGCATTGCATCCTAGTAAACCTACCTGTCTTAGGTCAGTTAGGATAACTACTTTATTTTAAGAATGTGAAATGTCAGAATAATAGTAGAGAGAATGATTTATTTCAGCTTTTATTTCTTTCATCACATTCCCAGTGGGTCAGAAGTTTACATACACTTAGTTAGTATTTGGTAGCACTGCCTACCACACCGTTGTGACGAAAAGAGAGCTGAGCCAGAAGGCAAAGCTCTCGATCTACCGGTCAATTTTCGTTCCTATCCTCACCTATGGTCATGAAGGCTGTTACTTTAATTTGCACCAAAACAGGTGACATTGATTCAGAATCCCTTATGCTTCCTAACTGAACAGATCCCTGAAGTTTAACTTACTTGGTGTTATACTTTGATGATTATGTGTTCCCTTCATTTTTTTGAGATGTATGTGTATGTATGTATGTATGTATGTATGTGTATATAATATTCTTTCCTGTCTCCTGTGACCATTGTCTCATAAATAAAAGTCATCACTTCTAAAAATCACATGACATTTGAATCAATTCCTAGTTTTTATTCCAAGTCCATCATTTGAGCGCTGAGATGGCCCTTTATGGCGTTGTATTGTCTTTCCACAGGCACAAACCCAGGAGCAGATCCGGGTCACCGACCTGCAAGCCTTCATCGCAGAGTGCATGGACACGCCCAGCTCTGGGAAGTTCCGAGGGCTGGAGGGTCCGTCCTGCTCTTTTTTCTGCTGCTGTGACTGAGGAGGTGAGAATGAGGAGATGAAAAGATAGAAATGAGGATGAAGGGGAGAGTGCAGAAAGAGAACTGGGGGGGACAGGGGTGTAGGAGCTCGGACACACATCAGTAGTAGGTGAACTTTATAATAGCTTTCTTAACAGGAACTAAAAATGCTTTACAGAAGAGTTTAAAACAAACTTTTAAACTAAAGATGCAAGATTAGATCTTGTCTATGTTTAGGTCTATGGAAGATCTAAACAAGAATATCTCACATTGTGTAGCTTTAAACAAACGAGTAATAGAATGAATTAAAAGACAATCCAGTGTGTAAAATATGTATAAAACATAAAACAACACACTAAAAGCAAGTGGACAGGGTATTGCGAACCAAATAATGGTTACGTAAATATATACAGTAGGTTTTTAATGTAAAACGTCATGTGCACTTTTTTTTATGTGTGTATGTCCTTCATTTCAGGACTGTATATGTTCATGTGTGTGTGTGTGTATGTGTGTATTTTGTTTTAGAATATCAGTTCATATTTTCCTGTGTGTGTGTGTGTGTGTGTGCGCGTGTGTGTGTGTATGTCTCAAAGGACTTGATGCACTTTTCTTTGAAGTATCATCTCTCCATTCCACTGACAGTGAATTGTAATTGCCTTCCTTATTGCAGATGGGACCATGATGCCTTGCAGATGAACCCACTGACCTTGGACTTCTTTGGTCTCTGTTGCCTAGGTTACAGTTTTGCATTTTAATTTCTCGCTGGAACGGCAGAATGCACTGTGCAGTTATCAGACCTATTACCTGCTTCAGCTTGAATGAATAATTTATCGGCTTCTTGGAAATTGTTTGTTAGGGTTTTTTTTAGCACATTCTGGCAACCACTTGAATTCTGTTTTGCTTGGCATACTGTGTTATGTAGTCCTGATCAATACATAAGAGGGGTTAGAATTTGATGTTGACCAACAAGATTTTAATTTGTATTCATGTTTTTTTTTTGTTTTTTTTTATAAATAAGGTCTACATGGCTATCTAGGTAACATGGTATTTGTGCCTGGATTTTTTTGGGACCATTTTAATTCCTCCGTTATGTATGTATCGCCTCTGAATCTACATGCCGATGGCAAGCCAGACACACAGGCTGAAATGTAGTGACCGTTAACAGCTTTGTTCTCCTTTGAGTGGGATGAGAAGATGTCAGGCCCGGAGCCACACAGTGAGTCATCAATATGTATGAACTTTTCTGCTGTAAAGAGCCTGGTGACCCTGAACATGAATGCACTCTGAAGAGACACGAGAGTCTCTTCACAATTATTTTTCCTATAGTGTAACGCAATTCTGGCAGAAAAGAAAACACGCTATTGTTTTCATCTTATGGCATCCTATGAATAATGTGTTATTTTACATGTGTAGCGTACTAGACTAAATATATTGGCAGCTGTGTCTTTTTTTTTTTTAATTTTTTGTTTTATTAAATGTCAGTTCCTCACACTGTAACACTGCAGCCATGCGTAAAGGGTACCAGCTCCTTTATTTTCTCTTTGAATTTATGGAAATGCATGTGGTCTAATTCCTCATTCACTGGCAGTTACTGTCAGTTTCTCTAATAGAGAAACCTAGCGATATGTCAATGTCTTTGTTATTGTACTACATAAAGGCCTACAGTAGAAGGGACTTGCTGTTCAAAGGGACTTGCATTGTTCAATGTTTGTGTCAGGTTTACAGGGAACAGGTAATGATTGTCTTTTCCTTTTGGTTTGATCTCTTGGTACATGCTTCTTTAATTGAAATAATTGTAACAGACAACTAGAACAAATATATTTATTTGCTTTTAATGTGTGTGCATTATGTGCAACTAATTAAGAGCCCTAAAGCTCTTAATTGATTTAAATGTCTCACATGGGAGCCGTATAGCACAATAGTCTGCAGCACTATGTCCATAAGTCATTTCTTCACCAGTGGCGTTAATTCTACCGCTGCTACTCAGAAGATGATTGACGTGTAATACTGTAATGACATAACGAGTACTGTATTGTTGCTTTCTCACTTTGGTAAATGTTTTACTTAGTCAATTTGAATGAACATGTCTATAATGAATTTATCTCTTTTACAGAGTCAAAGGATTCCTTTCTAGCTGGTACTTGTACAGGTTCTCACCTATAATAAACCTTTTCTGTGAATGTTATATCATGTGAACGTCCATTACAGTCAATATACTGATTTACTGTTGGCACTTGGTACTTCAGGCTGTTTTCCCTGTTAAGCTCTAATGCCCCTAATGATTTGCATGACCATTGGCCCAGGACCATGCCTTCCTGATATTGAGGTTGATGCTTTGCCTAAAGGTCAAGTTAAGATTTGTGCAATGATGTCTAGTTCTATAGTGATCTTAAAGATGCTGTTATATGCTTACAGTATGTTCGCTGGGCTCGTCAGATGATTGATAGAGCTTCACGTAGCTGTCAGTAGCTTTAAAATTACAGCTGGCTTTGATGGTGCCATCTTGCTGAAAGGCTAGCATCACTGAAAGGACCTAATGAAGATGCTATCATATAATATATTGTAAATGAAATTGTGATGTCATCTGAGGATGACGCCAAATAAATAACACAGGTGCCTCTCTTAGTTTGACGGGGCTTCATGTTAGTAAGCAAAGCTTCTATGTATGTTGCTTGTATGCGTGTATGTTGTGGCGGTTTGGCACCACTAGAGGGAGAGAGTGGGTTCTGTCTGCAGCCACCAGCCAGTTACAGGATATCAATACAATCTAGAGAGGCAAAACAGGGGCTCTCTGGGGAGAATGGGAGGTGGGCGGGAGGATGCATAAATAAAAGATAAACAAAACAAAACACAGGAAGAACAATGCTGAAATGATGCGAGTGAAGTAGCTTTTCAAGTTGGCATGATGCATCCAACAACACAGGATAAGTGCAGGCATAGAGAGAGATACGGCCTGTGGAAGGTAAATGCACGTACAGTAATTGAAGATGTAAAACCCAAATGGATTAGGAGGAGATGAAGAGAAAAGGACAGGCAAAGATCAACGAGCAGATGTGGGCACTTAGTGAAGGAGTGGTGCGGGAGAAAGAGAGAGAAAGCTGCTGTCCAATAACCTTAGAACCAGCATGCATTATTTACTACGTGACGCCAGGACTGAGAGGAGGCACTTAATCTCAGCCATCAGGCAGGCAGGAGCTGGGCAGCTCTGGACATCATCGGATTTCATGGCAAAGCCAATTAACACAGTCCAGCAAACCTACTGTAGGCCTCATTTTGCAGCTGCACTGATGAATGAGCATCTGAATATGTGTACACGGGATTGCAGTCTGCACTCCAGGGTTAAATATTTTCACTTAGGCCTACATTTATCCCAGTACGCTGTGTATGAACCTGGAGGCCTACAGTATGCAGATCCGCAGGAAATAAATTAGATCTACAACGATAGCGGCACGCAAGGGTTTTGTGCGTGGCTTGTGCACGTGACGGCTGCCGGTGAGTGCTCTAGCATGCAGCATGTTAATGATATGCGGTGTTGGCACACCGTGCTCCTCGGGGACCCCGTGCTGCTAGCAGAGCAGCTGCGCTGGCGTGTGCTAACCTGTGTGAGCCTGGTATTCCTACAGACTCCCCCCTTGTAATGCACTGAAATTGGCATTTTAGAGGGTGCTACGCATGCTAATAGCCAACATTAAAATGATTGGGGAGGCACTTATTGTAGAGAAAGCCAGACAGACTAACAGTGGTGACTGGGTCTGATACAATAGGCATGCCTGCCTGTTTTGTCTATCAAATGAATTGCCTGCTGATTTCTGTCTGACAGAAGAATACAGCCCGTTTACAGAATGTGTGTGAGTGTGTGTCCCCTGCAGGTGGGCAAGATGGTAGACCTGCAAAACTGCATGCATGTTATTTACTAATACCTGAATATATGAAATATATGAGTACTGAAAAACGATTGATGCATCGTGTGTGTGTGTGTGTGTGTGTGTGTGTGAAAGGTAGCAGCGTCCCTATCTAAAGGCCAGGGTTTGACTGTGTGCCAGCCATCTATGTGTTGTGCTGCCCCAGCTGGGCCTGGGGGCCGGTCGGGAAACAAGAACGGGATAAATAACAGTGTACCGGGTGCCCTGCCCTGCCCCTTCCTGTCTCCGCCGCCGCTCTCCACTGCCTGTATGAAAAAAAGCTTCCTCCCTTTGTTGTGCCTAGTTCACCATGCCAATATGTCCATCAGCATCAAGCCAACAGCCCATTGGACCACATGGACACCCAGGCGCCCTCCTTCTGGCCTCTTCGCTTGTCTTTTAGTCACACGTACGTGCGCATACACACCTGCACATAAGCATAGCCAATATGTACACACACACACACACACACACACACACACACACACACACACACACACACACACACACTATGCAGGCTTCCTGTCCTGTACCGCACCTGTTCCTCCTTCCTCTAGTGTTTACATACTGACCTCATGCTATTTTATCAAAAGTTCATTCAGTCGGAGATCAACAGATCAAGTGTGATTATTATTGCTCAATGGTAGGCTGAGGAGAAGCCACCCAAACTCTGCCATTACAGAAAGACAGTAGCTCGTCTGTGAGCATTTACCAGTTACCGCCTAGCAACCGCAGTGGTCTGAGTTTGCAGCAACACAAAAAGCTACCTCTGGAAATCTAGCCTATGACTTGAGCAAGACAGGGAGGGAGGGAGAGAGGGAGAGATAGAGGGCATGCCCTTGTACCACATGTGGATATGTATACAGAGTATGTGCCATAACTTACTGTAGGGTTCTGCCACACATTTCCATGTTCAGCTCCATAAAGGGTTGTGCAGTGTTAGATCCCCCCCCCCCCTTTCTTTCTCCTCTAGTTGGAAAGTGTAGAGTTCACCACAAAGAAGCCCATCCAGAACAGACCCGTACACAAAAGCCTGGCTCATGTAGACAAGGCAGGCGGCTGCAGGGAGCTAGCTGAACAGCAGTGGTGCAGACAGACAGACAGACAGGCAGCGTGCCACCCAGACTGTCTCTGATGAAAAGCTTACTGGTGAGGCGCCCGGCTCACAGAGACAAAAGCGGTCAGACAACGAAATGAACAACGCCCTCAAAACCCTATTGTGTCTGAAATAAAAAATATATAGCTATCTTTATTTTAGTTAGACTCGATCATAATCTTCCTGTAGTTAATTCCGTTTCAGTTTGGATGAAATGAATTCAGACAGATTCTCAGACATGGTGTCAGGCAGGTGCACATGCTAATCTGCATCCAATCTGAACAGCAGCATCCATCTTTCACAATTCAGCTTTGTGCGCTGATGCAGCCTTGTCGGCGATGGGGAAGTAATATATTCAAAGCTAGACAAGGAACAAAAGAATCGACACTATCTGACGACGTATCCGTGAATGTTTTCCTGACGAGTATAACGACAAGGGAATCTAACTAAACTGTCAACAGGTTTGAGTGTTCACCTATAGACCCATAGGCTACATATTTAAATTGTGGTTATAACAAAAGAAGCAAATAAGCCTGGCTAATGCAGGCAATGCAATCATGTACCACTTGTGTATCTCACTTTACTCTAAAGTGAATTAACTGTGATAATACTGTACTTATGATAATCAAAGCCTCGCAAAATAAGTGTGCAGTCGGGCATGGTTAGGGGTGTGTAGAGAGGGGGTAGAGGCCTACGGGAAGGGGGCAACAGTGGCGACAACCGGCAGGAACTCGGTGAATAAAGTAGGGTGGCTTGCAAAGGGTGACATCATTCTTAATTTGAATAAACCCTAGCCTCGCCTAGTGATTGGCTGCAACCGGGAAAAACCAAAGTTCCTCGGTACTCCGCTATTCATCCCTTTCAATTCAGCCACCGCGCGCAACGTCGTGGTAAAGCCCTCGCTCCCGCTCTCTCTATCATCCGCCTGTCCATCCGTCCGCCGGTCTCGTTTAGAGTGTGTGCGTGGACTGCTAAGCGTCGCTTCTTTCTTTGGCAGAGGACGCGCATCACTTCTGAAAAACGGCGGTAGACACACAGAAGTTTGCCATTGAACCGGTCGCACTGTTCACCGATCCTTTTCTCTCTCAGCTCGGTTGTATTCGTCGATTTGTTCCCCTTTAACGCCAGTAGGATCCAGGAGATACTGGCCAACACTGGGCGTAGCTGGAGAGGATTTGCTGGCCTGCCTTGCTACAGCGCTGGTAAGGGAAGATCCCTTTAGCTAGCATGCTATTGACAGTTTCTCTGATAGATGCTATGCGGCTAATGATAAAATAGGATGTGTTTAGATAAGATACGTATACCCTCGTATACCTTGAATGAATATATGAATGAATGTCTGCATTGAGTATAATTTTTACATTTGTAAGATGGTTTAGTACAACTGTCATCTTTATTTTTCGTCGATGCCAGATTCAGTTTGATGCTATTCCTTGGAAAAGGTTGATGGGGCGGTGGCAGGCTGCATGGTAACTTAAAGTAACAGACAAATTCGACTTAGCTTAAAGATGAGCGTAACGATATTATTTTAGATGAGATGTTGTTTAAGATATATTATTTATTATTACCATTTGTCTATCCCCACCTATTCCCTCCCTAAACTTTTTGTTCCCCCCTCTTTCTCCATCCTCCATCGCGGATACCCATTGTTCTGCTTGGGGCCAAGTGGTTTGATCTGAGAACTGTGTCGTTCTCCCCCTCGGGTGAAATTTCGGGTGGTTTAGAGCTAATAATTACAACAAAGCCCACCAATTTTATATTAAAGCCGGGTATTATGACTTAAGAACATATGTTGTTAAAAGAGTTATGTTCTATGAAAGTATAAAAGCTTCAAGCGGGCCTGATAACGCGATTTTGTAGCACGATTATAGCCGTCGTTACAAGTGATTAATATGGTCTACAAAAATGTAGTGTGTGGGAGTCATGACTAGAGGAGCTGCTCCCAGACTCTCTGTTAGTGCATGCAACAAGACAGATTAGCATACACTCCCTTCAGAACAATGGGCAAGAGAGAACAAGAGCCAGTCTCCCAAGCCTGGCAAAGAGTGTTTAATAAAGTGCACAGATGCAAGCATTCAAGACCTTTATCCTTAAACCTCAGCTTTGTTCTCTGCCCCGGAGGTTCTTCGGGCTACCAGAGGCATATATTGTGGTTCCAGGCTTTGTGGCCATTGTGGGTATGGGCAGGTCAATATTATATGATCTACCATGAGATGCTGATGTCATCCTGAGTAAATGGCATCCCAGGGCGATTAATATTGAGCACTTTTCAGGCTCGGGCTCGGCCATACAGGGTTTGGCGACTTCTCAGAGTGGGCTAAGCCACTCAGCCAAACCGCCCCCCGGTGCACTGATGACAGAATGGCTGACTCACAATGCTGGGGGATGAGGCAGGGAAATAGAAGACACACAGACAGACCATGGGCTAATGCAATCTAGTTAAATTAAATTTATCTGCCATTAAAAACCAGAGCCTCTTTTCAAAACCTCACAGAAAGGTCTCAAGGAAATCTAAGATGGGGGATATAGATTACTGTCAAAGTCGTTCTGTGTAGGCTGTCAAATTATATTTGAACAAGCACAATCTTTAATGATAATATAGAAGTTTATGCTTTAGGTGTCAGAAATTCCTTTCTGTATTTAGATGGACCTGTAATAATCATGCAAAGGTTCCATTTATATATATATATATATATATATAATGATTTTAATAAACGTTTTGAGTAGAAACCAAATCATTACAACTCAAAGGCGCAGAATGCATGTTGACAGTTACCAATGAAAGAATCTTATAGGCTACATATAAATCACAACACAGATGTGGAAATGTATACTGTATAAAAACAATGTATACACATTGTTTTTTCTTCGCACAACCGCTGCCCTGTGCTGTAGAGAGTTTTATAAGAACCATTGATGTGACAGAATCGTTTCAGGTGCTGGACTGATTCACCAGCCTTAAGCCTGATTTGAATTATAATGATCTACTTTGCCTCCAGCTGGCGGCCTGTTGACCCAAGCCAAGGTCCTTGGTTATAGGGTCGATGATTGTTACATTAATAGCCCTATGTTTCAGCCTACCCTGAGGCATAGACTGCTCTTCCATGGTGCTGTGTGGCCCCTCACACACATGAGACCCTCGAGCTACGAGCCCTCAACTGTGAAAAGGGGAAAGCCCACGCCTCCGGTGGCTTTCCAAATCAAACCTGTGTCCTTCACATTTGTAAACATTTTTGCTCAAGCTTCAACCCCTTTTCTTTTGGGTGGGACGCCATTATTTGGTCGGTAGTAGCTACGTTTAACTGCCCAAGTCACCATAGGCAATGTGCGGTTGAGATAAAGCAGAGATAAACTCTGCTATTGTACAGTTGTCAGCGGCTGCAGTTGGCGACAGGCAGTGCGATTTGAGGGTGTATTTGCCAGCTGCTGCAGTAATTTGCTGTGTTTGGAGGCTCTGAATTCCTCCGGTGGGAGGCTTGATAATGGACATGGTTCGCAGCCCTGTTGCTAGGCTTCCATACCACATTTTCACCAACTGGATGCGGTGGCTGAGTGTGGTTGGCCGCTGCAGGGCAAGCTGGGATACGGCAGAAACATGGTTAAAGATGGGTATAGCAATGGGTTTTGCCGTGTCACTCATGTGAATCGCTGTACCACCTGTGGCTTTTAAATATTGGTTACCATGACACCCACCTGCTTGAGCTTGGTATTTATTTACTGCCTGGACCAAGTGTCTGGTGTGGTTCAGATTATGTCTGGGGCCAGCCGGCATGTCCTCAACATGAAATTGCAGGCAAGCACCGAGACAGCGATGCTGATTGGATGGCAGAGTCCCTTTACCGTAGGCAACTGTATGGTGCATTTCTTTGTTACATTCCTGATGCCACTGATAAGATTGGTTATTGTCTGTCTGTTGGACAGTATTTTCCTAGTATTTCCTAACAAAGTGCACTGCCTTGTACAGATGCAGTTTTTCTACTGTGACGTACTGTGAGTGGGTGACGAAAGAAGCTCACTACGGGGATCTGGGTGTGCCCTGCCGTTTTCTCCACCCGTGTGGTGTATTTCTCGCAGAGCTGTAGTTGGTCGGTCCTGGTGTGGTCAACCAGCCAACCTGCCCGCCTGCCTGGCAGGGATCAGGTTCCATCTGGAGCGTGCCTCACTCCACTATACAGGAGGACTTAATCCTCTTATGTACACCAGTACTTTGCGTGCGTGTGTCCCTGTCCCATGCAAAATCTTAGGAGAAAGGGAGGTGCAGCCTTAGAGTGTTTACACCATCGCATCCAGATGCCTGCCTGTGTTTTCCCATCCTGTTCCACTGCTATCTGTTCCCGCGCTATCTGCGCTATCTGGGCTATCTGGCGGACATCGTCATTGATCCAAACCACCAGCTGGTCCTGGGCTCGTCTAATCTCATTTACCCCCGGAGGTGAGCCTGTCTGTGGGCACAGTGCCGATTATGGAGATGTTCCAAGGCCACATCAAGTTACAAATTGTATTTAACTTCACTCTACTGCTGTCTCTCTCTCCCTCTTTGTATTTATTTTTCTCTCAATCTGTTTCTGCAGGGCGGCCCACACATTACACAAACCCACCCAGACACACTGTTGGAAAGCTACCTTGTCACAGCCGTCTCTCGTCTCCCAGGGGAAAGGGCTAACTGCATCAGAGGAGTGGGTCCCCTGCCTGCCTCACTAATGGACTTCCTCTGTCTGCTCTTCCCTGCACATCTGTGGAGCCCCCTCTCCTCACTTTCTCCCCCCACCTTCAGCAATCAATATCCAACCTGTTCAGGCTTCGCGCTGCCCTGCTGGCCCTCTCTGCAGGCAGCAGAGCTCCAGCCAGGCTATAGTAGAGAACCATACGCCGCTGGGGCCGTCGCTCGTTGTCAGACTCTGTCTTTCCCTGCATTGTTCCTGGGGGCTCTGAGGCTGGTCGAGTAGGGGGGTGGGGTGGGGATGGACCCTAGCCCTGTCTCTTTGTCTGATTTCTGGGACACACTGACGCCTCTGTTGGTTGGTCTTTCTCCCCAAGCCTTTCTTTCCCATCTTTTTGGTTCCTTGTTCTCCATCTCTGTGTCTCCCACTCTCTCCGTGGTGGAGGACGATGGAGGGCCACTGTACAGGATTAGTGAGCATGTCTCTTTGTCCAGAGTTAACAAGCTCTGTCATGTGTTAATCTGCTGGTCCCCAGGGTGCCGATGCACTCCGAGCCTGACAGGCCATGGGAAGGGCGCGTGTGTGTGTGTGTGTGTGTGTGTGTGTTTCTTGGCTCAACCTGACTGACGCTTTCCCCAGGAGGGTGATGTGATGTAAAGTTGTAAGGAGGGAAATCCGGATCCCTCACCTTCTCGTGGGATTAACGCACCTCCTGTCAATCGCGCAAGTTATTTGTTTGGGTAACACAACAAGCCCCCCACTCTCTATTCGCTTTCCCTCAATATAGTGCTCATTATTATCTGCAGTCCCTGAGGTCTCACCCACAACTCTCCCACTCTCTTCCCATTGGTAACAGTGTTCCCTCAAAAAGACACTGTAAAGGTCTCCGTGACAGTTTGGAGGATTAGTGTCACCCTGAGCACACGTTCCTGTGATCCAGGTGTCTGTCGCACACGCCAGCGCATGCATAAACGTTAAGGGTTGGAAGAAAAAAGACCAGCTCCCCCACCATGGCCCCTGTGTTTGTCTTATTGAGGCTCTTCTCTCAGGAGGCCCGTCTGCCGCCAGAGAGTTCGCTCCGGTGGGAGGAGAGGCTTGGAGATTTGGCTTGTTGTGGCTCTGCTGTCTCAGAGGGGTAACTAAGAGGTCTGACTAACTAATGGTGTCCATGGCCTCATTGTTCCAGGCCTTGTTGCATCACCATCCTGTTCGAAACGGCCTCTCCCCCCCTCCCCCCGTCCCACTGCTCCCACAGCCTGTGGGGTCGGAATGCAGTGGAGAGCAGCAGGCTTTGTTTTGGGCCAGTTTGTTTGTGTGGAAAGCAAGGGCGGTTTCCTGACCTCAGGTCGGGGGTGTTTTGGTGGAAATTAGTAGTGATTAGCTTCAAGCGTGCACGGGAAAACAGCAGCATTGGGTGTCATGTGCCTTCTAATTCAGTGCCCCGCTCCCTCTAATCCCTTACTGTCTCTCTTCCTGTCAATCCATTCTATCCTTTTCCCTCTGCCACCTTTCCTCCTCCCAGCGCTTCTCTGCTCCCCGTTCCAGTGGTTAATGCCTGGGCAGACAGAGGCGGTGCCATACAGAGAACTCATCCCGCTAATTGGTGGGGGCGATATAGTGTAAATGTTGGCATTAGCTCTGAAAAGGTCTGCTGTGATCCTAGCTCTGCTGTTATCTAACCCCCTGACTGTGATTGCCACGGTCCCCAAGGAGCGGGGGTGGGGCTCAATCAGTAGACCTATTGCATATTGGATGAAAGGAGACACTTTAGGTCTATAGGCCAACCTATAGGTTATTATTGTGTTTTAGTACACAATATAAATCATTATTTGTATGACTGGTGGTATTGGTAGTAGGCTGCAGCTGTTATTCTGGTATTGTCCTGCATAAAAATTACACATTTTCAGTAGGGCTGTGCTAAAAAATCGATACAGCAATATATCGCTATATTTACTTTCGCGATATATATATATATCGATTTCCAGCTCAAAAATCGAATCTATAAAAAATAATGTTTTTTTGTTTGTTTAACCGTTCACGTTTTCAATGGTGTTCGAACTACAACCTCGGTTCCTATAGATGGCGCAGTACGGCTAGTTACCTAGAATTGACGGCCCCCATTTCTGGTAGAGTGAAATTTGGATGCAACATGACGGACGCAGCTGACAAAATTACAGCAGCTCCTTAAAAATATAAAGCCGATGTGTGGTATTTCAGCTCTGTTTATACATTTTCAGTGAACTATGTGGAATATCACAATATATCGCAATATGTATTGTATCATGATGTAATCATATCGTGATCCATGTATCGTGATGAGTATCGTGAAGTCCTTGCCAATACCCACCCCTAATTTTAAGGTTGATTAAGGTTCTATAAGATTCAAAGAGAACCCCCTACCCACTGTAGTACTTATCTACCTTCTTTTGTTATTATTTTTCCTCTCGCTGTAGCAGCCATCTGCCTCAACACCAATTAGGATTAAGAACTAGTAGCGTTCACGCGGGTCTTAAACTCCCCCTCCAGTTGCTAAGCCATTACTCAGCTTTGCTTCCAGAGCAGATGTGACTGATTTCACTTACACCAGGAATGTTAATCCCTTTTAAATATTGACTTCATATTTGCTGCTGTAGGTTTCTTGCAGGATAAAAATAACAATAGAGGATTATATATTCTCCAAGCAATACCCACCGGAAAACTGTTGCGTTTGAGATATTTGTGTCGTGTTACAGATTAATATTATGTCTCTTGACACTTGTGATTTAGAGTAGGCAGAATAGACAATCGTAGGCCCTGTGCCAGCGTGTGGCGCCTCAGACACGAATGTGCATAACTCACATTCGCCACCCTCGCAAGGAAGACACGCACAGGCGCAAAGGCAGTGCCTTTACGATTTGGTCAATAGATGCTGTGTTCCTCTGAAGCCGGCACTTTATCTGTGTCCATAATCACAAGTGAAATGGCGTCAGAGCTGAGCTTACGTGCATCAGCCCGCATGCCCATGAGCCCTGGCTCTCGATGGGAGAGAACAGTAAATAGAACCGTAAATTATTAAACTTGCTGGGATAAGTCTCTCAGAGTAAGAGAACCAGTTTTTATGCCATTTTAAATTATTCAAACAAAGGTTTTTTTTCTTTCTGAATCAGTACTTTTAAGTGTGACACATGCATGTACAGAATAATTAGGGATGTTCCGATTAACTTTTTCGGTATCCCGATCCAATAAATATTTATAGCTGCAGATTCTGATCCGATTTATTACAATTAGGTAATTTAGTAGACGCTTTTATCCAAAGCAACTTACAATTACATTGTTCTATTACATGGAGCAGATAGGGGTTAGGCATCTTGCTCAAGGATGCTTACAGGTAAACCCACGACCTTCCGTCTGGGAGTCCAACACCTAGACCACTAGACTACCCTGCCCCTTATTAATAAATATAGAACTAGGAAAGGGCGAGACAGAACACTAAGAAACTAGATAGACACTCTTAGGGGAGAACATGGCACACATACAAAGACACAAAAAGACAAGAAACAAAGAACATGAACGAGGATCAGGAGATCCTGGACCGGATCATAACACATATAGCCTATCCTATATAACCCGAGTGCGTGACAAAGAACCACCCACGATAAACTAAAGCAAGGTCTAAAAATAGCTTGCTCCAATTTTTCGTAATTATGAGAAGGACTACACTGTTAGACACAGCAGGTGCAGCAATGCTGATGGTGATCGCTATTTCTCCAGTAGTCAAAATGTGCGGACTAACTTAAGAAAACACTAGAAAGCAGAGTAGGGCAGACTTATAACTGCCCCAATGAGCTTCTATTGGCGCTTATTGCAGTTCACATCTTTGACCACTAGGCACTTTAATACATCTGCCAGTGAAAGCAGGGTGCCGAGGTTTCCTGCCATAATGCGCAACGAACTAAATTAAGACTGAATCACTGAAATGACGATTTTAAGAGAAGTTGTTGACTAGTTTGATTCATTGATTGAACAGAACGTAGTTCATATTTATTGCAATGTAAATGATGACTGTGTGTGTGTGTGTGTGTGTGTGTGTGTCAGGGGATTACTGTTTATTAGCGGTGTCACAAAGAAAACTCATTCACACACTCGACTGAGATGAGTGTGTGAATGACAAGGTCAGAGGCTCCAATAAGCTTGTTAAATAGGCCCGTTCATAAGGCAGACCTCCACCCCAAGCTCCCGTGGTTAGCATCTTTAGCATCTTTACAATCTTTACCATGCCTCTAGTCTGTGTCTGTCTGTCTGTGGTGCTAGTAATGTCTGTTTGTGTTAGCAAAAGCTCCATCTATGTGCATCTTTTTTGCCGTCCCTCCAACCCCAACCCATTCCTCCACAGCCCCTGTTTCTGTCTCCTCTCCCCACAATTCCTTCCTTTGACTTTTATTTAGAGTAGGCCCCGGGGATAGAAGCAGGCTCACTGAATACGTGTGTGTGTGTGTGCGCACACAGTTGTGTACTGTGGAATCAGAGCTGCCTTTCTACAACAGTTATTCATACATGCCTTCGGACAGGCGGTCGGCTGAGGCTAGGGAACGGGTGGTGGGCTTTGATTTAGTCCATTGTGTGGAGGCCAACAGAGTTCTATTTGGAAGTGGGGGGGTAGGGGTTGCTGTGATTAGGCATGCACACAAGAAACAGGCCACCAGCAGACTTGACATTAACTTAACATTTAGCCAAGCAACTCATGCTGTGGTTGCTGAATCAGACATTTGAACTTGCATAATGCATCATATTGGCCTTTGCAAGCCAGTAAAACAGAAAAAGCATGGTCGCAGCTTCAAATATTACCTAAGCCAATATGCATGCCCCACACACATTGTTCTTCGTGGTAAAATGGCGTTAGATTGGTGGTTTGCAATTAAATGCTGATGACCCGAATAGTCAAGAACAGCATATTTGTGTCTAGACTGTCGGAGGAGCTGGGATCCCTCAAAGGAGTTGAATGCCTTCCAGATATCGACAGCATGGACTTACAGTATTGTGTGTGGCATTCACTTAAGCAATAGCTCACGACAGGCCATGGTATACGCTTATTATCACAGGGTCATGGCTCCCACCTGGCCGCCTGCACATAGTGCATGGCGGTCGCTATGCAACATACATCACAGGCTAGTATTTTAGTTTCTTTCAATCTTTTGAGTATTTATTTATATTTATTCGTACGTTGCCGTTTATTGTGCAGCCACTGAAAAATTGTCCATCATCAGTGGATTAACTTTGGTAACTGCTTGCACTAGGCTTGCATTAGCATTTGCATGTTTCTTCTGTAAGACTTGAAGGAAAAGCTATAGCCTAATGCTTTTTATCTGGTGTATAAACATTTACATATGTATTAATGATGATACATAAAAAGTTTTGTATTTTTTCATTTAAAAACATTTGATCAATGAATGTGATTAATGCACACAAAGCCAGCAGTATGGGTCGAATGAAAATAAATAGAATGCATTCTACCCTTCACCTACGCACAGTGGCAACAGTACAATCCACCAAGCAAACAAGTGCACAGGACAACACTCCGACAGCCCCCCCCCCTTACACTGCATTAGCCTCTGTAGGTGGATTTCAGCCTTAAGAGGATGATTACACCTTAGCTAGCTAGCTTGTCATTGGCTCATGACAGAAGAGAATTAGGAGGGGTGTGTGTGTGTGTGTGTGTGTCTTGTTGACATATTCCCTGATAATTACGACAGCCCACCAGCATGGGTTTGTGTGTACTTGTGTGCATCTCCTTTGTCCTGGCACTGTCTAGATCAACATGAAGTCTTATTTGGAATGTAGAGTAGGATGCTGCCTGGAAACCAGAGCCAAATGACTCAACCACATTCTGGAGGCATTTTTTACTATGACAGCTACAGTCCCAATGCAGTGGGAAGGAAGAAAATTCAGTTACCAGCATAAGTGAAATTATCCCTGATGAAAGGAAACATGCAGTTCTCTGTCTCTCTCACTCACACACATGCACGCACACACACAGTGTTTCTGTTTCTGTGTTTCTGAATGATGGCACCTCAACCTTTTAAACACAGGAAGTATTAGTGTGTGTGTGTGTGTGTGTGTGTGTGTGTGTGTGTGTGTGTGTGTGTGTGTGTGTGTGTGTGTGTGTGTGT
>JAODLI010019048.1:0-22648 GCA_027575585.1 Percopsis omiscomaycus
AACACACAATGTGACACACACACACACACAGGCCTGGTTTACATTTGTGCACCACTTCCCTGTGAGCATTACACTAAAGTAAGTGTGTGTGTGTGTGTGTGTGTGTGGGTGTGCGTGCGTGCGTGTGGGGGTCCCAGTGGGGCGAGTGTTTGTTCACGGTGGCAGTTTGCTAACAGGTTAAATACCCCCCTGTGGCGAGCCAGACCCCTTTGATCTGTTGATATGGAGCGTTCACACATGCACGATAGAAACCCGCCCCCACTCCCCACACGCTCACACATATCTATATATATACAGTATATCTCTATATATATATAGAGATATATATACTGTATATATATATATACTGTATAGGAACATAGAAGTTACTGTCAGTATAATGTGTGGTGACTTTTGTTTGTCCTGCCTAAAGACGGAGGTTTTATTTATGAAATCACATAAAGATAAATTATTACACACACAACCTTTTGTCAGTACAGCGCTAAATTCTGCAAAGATTTTTATTTTTGCTTAAATCTTCCAAGTTAACTTCCAAATCTGCAATTTTTTTACCTTCCCCCTTGAAACTAATGGTTGTCATTTTCAAGGAAGCCTGACAAAGAATATCTTCCATATTAGAATGCTTTACCATTTTACTGTTATGCCAAAGTCCAATGGGTTGAGGAGCAGTTCATTTGTTTCACCAGGAAATAGGGATGTTCCTGCTCTGAAGATGCTGTCACGGTGAGGAGGGGGCAGCCAGAGACTGGACACTGGAGGCTCGTCAAATGACAGCTGGTTCCCGGGCAGGCCTTACATATGACAGTATATGAGCAGGAATTTATGAATATAAAATCCACATTCCTCTAACTGTCTGTGTGTGTGTGTGTGTGTGCGTGCGTGTGATTGTAGAGGGATTTTATTCTCCCTGTGTCTACTGTAAGCATCTAAATGGAATTATTTTTCTATTATAAATGTCAGAATGAAGTGAACCTGACCTGTACACATTCAAAAATACAGAAAATACATAAGAAGGTATTCATTAAGATGCAACAAAGGATGGATCTTCTTGTTTTAGTTTAGTTTTACAGTATTATGTTTTTTGTTTAATATTTTCTATTGTAGTTTACATACTTGTATATCCTATTTTATTATCTTGGACAGCGTATGTGTTGTAAAACATTTGTTCTCATTTGAGCTTCTGACCCCCTCAGAGCTGTGAAGTACCTCTCTTGAGGGATCGCAGGTCAAAATGTTTAAGAGCTGTGTTAGGGCACCTGACATGTAGCCTATTTGTTACAGGTTGTGATTGATGTGTTAAGACTTCAGAAGTTTAAAATGTATCGTACCTGTAATGTCTTTCAGTTGGTTACATTCCAACATTGAGGATTTGTGCCACAATGAAAACATAGCAAGTCCTGGTATTCAAACTTTGGAAAATCAAAATATCACTGCAGAGTTGGCAATTTCAGACAGACTTCTGTGTTTGTGCTGTTTGCAATAGGTCAGATTTCCTGAGGAGTAAATCACACAGTGGAGCATTTTGGGTAATTCCCACTATTCAAGTAGCACATATAGCCCTGGGTGTGGGATTCAGCATTAACATGTGGAAAATCTGACAAGGCAGTGGGAAAAGGACGTCCGCATCTGCTCCCCAAACGGCCTTTATTCTCTACTACTTATAATTCGTCAGCATTGTTTACCGATATTTATAACTTGTTTTCTTTACTTTTATATCACATTGGTTGGCTCTAGGGCCCCATAACCAGTGGCTATAGGTTAAAATCTAAATGCAGCGAGCAAACATATGTGGCTTGGAGAACACACTCACAGTCAGACAGGATGTGAGATAGGATGATGATAGCTGTAGTGCTAGTGAGGTCTACTGTGTGCTGGGAGAGATAAGACAGAACTGGAATTAATGACTCTGTTATTGTGGAAAATGTGGCTCATTCCATATAGGTATAGAGGAACACAGGCCTACTATATATTCATCTAACAGCCGCCTTCTCTGCACATTACAGATGAATACCATATAAATGGTAACATTTATTGTATGTTTAACATTATCTTTGATTGAGTTTACTTAAGACATAGGGGTTAGGATGATGATCGCAAGTCCTTTTATGGGCGGCCATGATATAAATGAAAGATGTATGTATCAAGTTTGTATCAAAATGTATATATGTATATAGTTGTATATAGTTGTATATATTATAAAATTATTATTACCTTGACTAGTAGCCTGCTGGCACCCTGATTTTGCAAGTTTCACAATTTGTTTGGAAACTCGCAATTGAAACCTGTATCATAGAGGCAGTGCCAATAGGTGTCAATCAATTCATTAGCAGGGGATTGGACCACCTTCAACTAATCAGAACAACAAACATTTTACTGGGTTATTCCAAACACAGGTGCTAACAGACAATTGGAGATTCAACTAATCAGAACACGATCCGGGGGATGGTTTTCCGAAAATAGGCAGATTTACGTATTTTCCAAAGTCTACAAACTTGTTATATGGTAACAGCCGATAGCAAAAAGTTGCCATGACATTACCTATTTCATGAATGAAAAAGAATCATAGCCACAAGCCCTGTATTGTACCCAGTTACTCAGTTAAGTGTGTGTGAGTGTGTGGAGTGCTGCTCACTAACTGGGCCCATGTGTGTTCTGCAAAGGAAAAACCATGGGGCTTCCTTGCTTGTACACCCTCAGACCTTGCAACCCCCCCCCTCTGCTTGCTCCAGCCTGACAAATGATACCCAAATCTGGCAACAACAGACGTTCACAGAAAGTTTGGTCACAATTACTTTGTCTCTGCTGAAATTTCTCCTCTGGTGTGTTCTTTGTTGAATCTGAAACATAGCAACCCAGTTGTAGAAAACTGCTTCACAAGACACCTGGAAAATGTGTAATGTCTGGCAATACAGTGGTAAGGACTGCTTAAGACTATGTAGGAACTGACTCACAGTTCAGTCCTAAAGTGTACTTACATAGACTACTGTATGTGTCTCATATGAGCCCTATGCAGTTCTGGTGTCATACAAATATGCAGAATGTAGTTGGCATGACTGAAAAGACAATAATCTGGTCTAGTTTATAGTTACAGCCCTTAATCCCAGCTCCAGTTTGGTATTTGCTATTTAGTGATTTGATTCCTTTGTCTGAATGAAAAATGGATATGCAGTGTTTTGAAATGAATGACCTTCACAAGGATTGCTATCTGTGCCATTACCAGAAGCCAAGAAAAATGGATAGAATAGGCCTAGCCCGCCTGTCTCTGAGATGGAACATTCATCAGAAATCAGTCAACCTGTAGAAAAGCCCAGTTTTCTTTGGTAGACTTTATGCGCCTGCTGCTTCAGCCAAAATGGCTGGATTAAGCCAGCTTTTCTTTTTCTCATTTTCTTGGAGATGAAACCTTTAGAAAAGGCCCATAGAGAGCAGGCCTGAGATGACATCTTCTGAAGCATTAATTATGTCCATGCGGTTCCTTTTAGAGCATAGTTTATTCATATATAATTATATATGAATAGACTATAATTCTCTTTATATAGAAGTGTTTGTTATGGGAATTTACCTGATGTTTCTTCTTACCGATATGACTGTTTTTAGAGTGAGATTAAACACACGTAGAATTCTGAAATATTTGAATATCCATGCAATTTAAAAGATTCCACCCATCACTGATTTGGTACTATTCTTAGTTGTCTCCTCTGTTGACCTTCAGTTAAGGAGTGAAGGTTTTAGTTTAAGACTTCACACACATTTTTGATTAATAACCTTTGCTGATGAAGAGATATGCACAGCTAAACATTTTTGATATATAAAGAATACACTATATTACATAGTGCCAGCAAGCTTATTTGTAGAAATGACAATATCTCTTCTTTAATAATGCTAGGTTAGCACCATTTTCACAATAATACTCCTCCATGTTCATGTTAATAGCAAATTGCATTATAAAACCCTATTCTCTCTCAATGTTCTAGATAGCCTGAATGTGGTGTTAAGTTCACATTTCGATAAATAGAGGTTTTATCTGACCTTCCCTTGAGCTGATATGCAGCAAATCCCTGTGCTCTTCCATTCCAATTCATCTAACCTCATATGGGATCACAGCTAGGTAAACTATATTTCACCTTGGTGGATTCTTTTTCTTTGTATTTAAACCTTAGACCTTTCTAATTGTCACTAATATTGGCCACTTGCCCACTAGTTACTTTTACTTATGAATCTTACATTTCTCTTTTTTCCACCCTTTGTTGCAGTTGCAAAGGGTTAGATGGCAACTCAGCAAGGACACGAAACAGCTGACCTTACTTTGAAGACAACATGAAAATATATACTTTTCAGTTTGGTCAAATCAAATCATGAAGGATTAAAATACATCTCTCCTAAAATGTTTAACTTAGCTATAACAGGAGTAAGATACTGCATGCTCTGAATATCATTTCATATTGTCTATAGTTTCCACATTCCAGAGAAGATTTGTTGAAAACGGGACATGTTTGATTGATTGTGGAATATTGATATTCTAGGGTACACGGCACAGTACAAATGCACGATTACCACTATCAAGGCAAAAAATGAACGATCCATCAGCACCCATTATACATAAAATACTGTCCAGACTCTCAAAGCTGTATTCTAGCAGTTGCCAAAACTGCCATACCCTATTGACCTAAGCACATACAGTATAGTTCACTCATCACTGTTGGAGAGTCCTTTTAAAGTAGGTCTTGGCTAGCGGGACCAGTTGAATAGATCTCATCATACACTTACCTCACCACCAGTTGAATAACATATTACCACATGTAGTCAGGCATGTTCTTGAAGAAGAGTGCTGAAGGGGATTAAGGTGTTACAGGGTGATGAAAGGAGGCCAGCTTGTGGTGGATTTACTCTACACAGAGAGGTGGAAAAATTTGATCAGTCTCCTTATGATGAGCTGCTTGTATCGTGGGTCATAGACTCTGGAGTGTGTGGGTGTGTGCTTGTGTTTGCATGCAAAGGAACATGCTAACGTAAGACAGGTCCTTGAACACTCTCATTGGCTTCTGGCCACAATCCAACCATGAGCTTGAATCTTTCTCCCTGGGCCAGAAGGTATTTAGTTAGCTGCACAAATGTCTTTCCAACATCTGTGGGGAAAAAAGTCATTCTTGTTTCAGCGCCTTTTGTTTCTTTGGGGGAAGAAAACTGCATCCCGATAATGCTTGGACAATAAATTGCACTGGAATTTGAAGAAAATTTTGCTGCAATCAAGCTTTTCCCCACCAATTTACAGTATTGGAGGGAAACCCCCTGATGCTATGCAGATGTTTTCCAAATGCTCTTGAGACTAGGACGAGAACGTCATGCTTAAGCAGTTAAAGAATTGGCTCTAATTATTATATGAGTGCAACCCCAGCTTGGTTGAGGACGTTGCTCTCATCCTGGACAAGATTTAAGATCCTGTACACTGCAGTGGTTTAGCCAACAGCCTCAGAAACAGTTCTATTGAGGATTTCTGGGCCAGACTGTCTATGACCTCAGCTGGCTGTAAAGGACAGTACATTTCCAGCTCGCCCAGAAGTCCAGGATTACTGGGCTTGGCCCAAACACAGTTCTCCCTCCCATCTCAGAGTGTAAAGTTTTACAGGAAAATCATGAGAGCACTCATACTTAAATTCATTAAATGTGACCAAACTTATTAACAAATTTAGTAGCACTGAATAGGTCTCTGAGAACAGTTGGTTTGTCATTCTAAAGTTCGGTTTTGCTATTGATGACCTAACTAACCATTGTGAGGGAACATTGTAGGCTGGCACTGATCTGAAAATATGCCTTTCTTGTCCGGACTCTGACCCAATCAACCAATCCTGTCTATACTTAGAGAGAGGTGAATGAGGTATTATGTTTACTTTATTAGGTGTTCCGGTCCAAGCCTAATATAATATAATCTAATCCAATTGTATCTAATCTAAAAGCCTTTAAATGCAAATCACTACCTACTCTGAATATAATAAATATTGAGACTTAATAATTCACTGTTACTGTATATGCCATGAGAGGAGTGTCACGATTGGCGTGCACAGGCCAGTGCATGCCCTGTGCCTCCCGTCCTGGCTGCGCACCTGCGGGGGATTATTTAGTTTCCCAAACAGCACTAGATGCTGTTGGTCATTGTTTTTCTGTTTTTGCATGACTGTACTTTGTGTTCTTTTGTCGAGTTATTAAAATACGCTTCATGCGTTTCACCATTTCCACGTCTGCCTGCGTTTTCCCTCTGGCTCGCGCTTACTCTCGCCACTCCAGAAACACACCTGTTACAAGGAGAATGGAAAGAGCTACAGTTTATATTTTTATCTGCAAAACTTTTCCCCATCTGGAAAAGTTGCTTTTGTAGTACGCCCACCTTCAGAAACCAGAGGACATTTTGTCCATTGTCTGAGATCCACATGGCAATACTGATTTATGTCAATACACACACGAAAATACACCTGCAATCCAAAAAACAGTCCCCAAAGACCACTCCTAACAAACAACAAAAACAGAATTTGGAAACAACAAAGCAGAACTCGAACAAAGAACAGTCTCCCCCATTGTGTTGTTTCACAGCATTTTCCAGTTTGTGCCCTTGAGCACATTCTGCCTTATCCCCAGCACCCAGTTAGAAGATCTTGTACTTTCCGCACTCATGAATAGATTCATGATGTCTGCCCCCTAAACACATAAATACAGTATGTTACAGAGCATTCTGATATACCCCTGAAGGACCTGCAATTAAGGTGTCTACTTGGAAATTGCAGGGATCTTGTAGTGTATTTTAGTTTGTTGCCTAGAATCACTGTCTCTATACAAGAGTTGATAATTGTGTGATAAACATATTAATCGTCCAATCTTCTTCTGGCATGAGTCGTGCCAGAAAAATTATTGGGAAATAAAAAAAAGATAGATGACGATAATAATTTTCTCGTTTACAACATTAACAAAATATATGCTCTGATATGTCCTGAGATCATAGTGTAATTCAATAACCTTTGCTCTTCAATCAACTCCTTGACCTGTTTCGCTTTCCACAAGGGCTAAGCAGTCATGATGTAAACGCTTACGTAACAAAAAACTCATCATTAAAAATCCCCAGCAAGTGGTCTGGGATATATGTGTCAGGCACCGTAGACAGGACTCAAAAGCAGACGCTAACACAGGAATCACAGGGACTGGGCAGAGGCCAAAATAGGCTGAGGTTAAAAAAGAAATGGTCAAATCAGGCAGAGGTACAAAAACACGAGGCAACAGCGTAATCCAGAATCACAGGCAGGGTCGGTTACAGGACAGTCCAAAAGAGGGAAGTACAAACAGGAGCTAGGCAGAAACGTGATGTAAAAACTTTTTAAAAAATAATCATAAACTGAACAGTCATACAAAAATAGGGCTTCAAAGTGATGGCTGGAGAGTTATGCAAAACACAACACAATCTGGGAAAGGCTAGAGGGAGAATGAGCCTTAAGTTAGCTGTCTAGATTGCAATGTGAGGGGTGGGTGGGGAGGGGACGTGTCTTGTCAGCAGGTGTTGGTGATCACCCTGGGTGGGGAGCAGCTCAGCTTGTGACAATATGATTTGTGAAGACCCACTGAATATCTGTCTGGAGAGAATATGTCAGGTGTGTGTTTGCGGTTTAAAGACCTGACCCACATCTCTGTGTTTACTAAATGTGTTTATTTTTACCGTGCGATAGAAGGAATGCAGGCAGGCTGGAGGTGTCGGGCCCCAGCTTGACACACAGGAACACACTAACACGACACACCTGAGTACATATACTGTACATTAACATACACACAAGCAGACAAAAGACAACATTATCCATAGGGTTCATATTATTGCGTGATCCAACTTGCCTGTACTCCATAGAGGTCAAACACAATGATCTCCAATCGTGCGCTTTACATTCACATCCTAACAAAAGGGGCGGTTCTGTCTGAGCCATGCAACATTCTGTGTTTATACACTTTAAAGGTACTCTACTCAATTGCAGAACCCCTCATTTCTTCCCAAGCTCGTCCCTGTATATATTTGATACACAGTTATGCGTGAAAGTGCACATGGCTGTAAAGAGAGGAGTAGTGAGCCTATCACCCTAATACGTTTGGCCAGGCACTCAGTGTACATAATATCTCAGCGGAATTAGTGTTTTGTCTCCAAAATCCCTCATTTGAGAGGAACTGATTTCATCAAATTGTGTCTGAATGTGAAACTGTGGAACATGATTGGACAATGCGGTGTCTACGCTTTGCTGTAATTGGGCACTGCAATAAAGTCATTTAGTCCAGTGTCAGTCATATCCCTTTTAGTCTTTATTAAAGACAGGCTATAAATAACTACCATGTTATCAATGACATCAATAACACGTGTTTGCTGTCCTCAAAAACCCGGACACCTATCATTTCAATGAGTCCTTTAACCCTGACGTTCCCTACCAGCTGAATCTGAGGGTTTCAGCCCAGGATGAATGAACAATATCTGGCTGCTGCTTACGAAACCCTCCCTGACTTTCTGCCCGTCTGTTCCATTACGCTAAAGGCCTCGCATTTACTTAAAAACGTTGAAGCAGGAAACCTGCTTTGCTATTCCTGAGGTCAAACCTGGGAACTTTCAGTTACATAACAGGAGGGTGAATCAGTAACAGTCAGGACTGGTTTACACACACACACACACACACACACACACACACACCAGCCGTTTCAGCAGAAGTGGGAGTTATATACTAGCAGTCCTGCAGAGATGAACAATGACTGCAAGGACCCTGTCAGAGCAATTTTCCAAAGATAAGTGGTATTTTAAAGGTATTTTCAAAATCATTGGCATCTGTCACTAGTTGGTAGCCTCTGACTTGGCTTCACGACCATATTCATTAAATAGAGGTAAAAGAACATGGAGACCCTTATTAAAACCCTTTTGAATCCTTTTTGTTTACTTTTCTTGCTTTCTCACATGCAGTATTCTTGGGGACAAAAACCTTTCCACAGAAAATATCGGTCTATATTACTCTATATTAATCATTGGTATTTTGTGTACTGTATGTATGGTATACGGTATGTATGGCTTAGCTTAAACTTTTTTATGATAATATTCTGTAAATAATTGTCAAAGTTAAAAGATTTTCAATTTGCACTTCTGGTGTTGCCCTACCTGTAAGCAATATGCCATGTGACATTAGACATGCGACTGTTCGGGTTTGGAGGTAATCACTTACCCACTACAGATTGTATCTTTAAATCAGTTTTTAAGACCAGCATGCTTTTCCCGGATTCAGCGTGACGAGGGACCTATTTAACCGTTACTCCACTCGGTCAGAGAAAATGTAACCTCTGAACTCCCAACACCAAGGCTTTGTCAGCTGGC
The DNA here is from genome assembly GCA_027575585.1 of Percopsis omiscomaycus. Taxonomy (NCBI): domain Eukaryota; kingdom Metazoa; phylum Chordata; class Actinopteri; order Percopsiformes; family Percopsidae; genus Percopsis; species Percopsis omiscomaycus. The sequence goes on from JAODLI010019048.1 coordinate 9,371, forward strand.
TTCATAACACTGCATACCCCCAGTCCCCAAGACTAAGGACTTGGGGGGACCTGGTCCTTCACGAGAACAGGGCTGAATAGTGTGTGTCAATGTGAAAGAAGACAGCAAATAAAGTGGGCTGGGTGACGGGGCTTTAAACACAAACACACCCCCCCCCCCCCCCCCCCGCCCTGCACCTTTCTGTGTGCCTCTTTGGGGTTTGCATAACTTGAATAATGATGCTCTTTCTGCACTTTTGCTCTCCCAAAGTGTTTTCTTCTGAACTTCAGAAAGACCTTTTCAACTGCACCACGTGTCTTTGCCCTGACGTTCTGCCCTGAGTAGATAACACCTCGTCCTCACCCGTCCCTCACGAGATCAGGGCTACATCTTAGGAATTCCAAGCCTTCCTGATAGGAAGTAATTCAAATAAGATCGTCTGAAACCCCCACTCAGAGAAATGGTGTTAGCTTATAGCATTGACATTGGATTGCAAGAAATATGTATTTCATAACATTTTACAATGTGAGCTTATAGTGTTAGCTCAGTGTACCTTCTTTGACCCATGAACCTCAAAAACAAGTTCATAGTTTGGGGGGGGGGGGTAATTCCAACCGCCACATTAAGAACCACATCATCTGATTTGATACAATGGAACAAAAATGATCCTAATAATATTATTTATTACATACACGCCTACACTGTTACATAAATCACATAAAAAACACACCCACCGGAAGGTTATAAGGACATAGGCTGTAATCTTTCTGTAATCTAAGTTTACAACATGGAAATTCCCTAATAGAGACCCTGAGAAGCTGTACTTACTCCCAGCAGATGTTGCATCGCTGTTGGTTTTCATGTCAGCTGGAGCAACTCAGCCTGTGTTCGCAGCCGTCAGCTGAGAAGACCCGGCAGCTCTGGAATCTCGCTGGTTCACACGAGACCTTGGGGTGCCCCTTTAATCTGCTGCCACCCACTCTCTTGCCTCCTGCTGGTCTGCCTAACCAGGCCAACCAACCGTTTCAATCTGTCTCGTGTCTGCCTCCACAGCCAGCTATGGAGAACATTCATTTAAATGAAATGAAATTTGGTAAACAGGACTCCTTATGTCCTCATGACCTTATGATCATTTTCACAGAGGTGCCACACAGGTGTTGCTCATAGCATTCATTATAAGTCCATTTCCTTTAGGTCAATGCTTCACTACCTCTGTCTATACTGATATACACTGGTATAACAAAATGGAACAGACAAATTATTAACTGGTTATGATCTATGCCTGTATTTACCCTACTAAGTCACCTCTGTGAAAGGAGGTTGCTGGACAACATCCGATAAGCGAAATAAACAAACTGCTACGATTGTTTCCAATAAACCAATACATAGATTGAAAGTTGTTTATATGTCACTGCTCGTTCTGCAACTGCAGTGGACGAAAACTTGTCTGTCGACTGAGGTGTAGGGGACACCTAGTCAACACACACACACACAGAAAAACATTCATAATGCAAATTGAATTTAAAGATACATTCCCTGATTTGTGTCAGCAGTTAACTTTGTGGTCGAAACGGTTACAAAAGTTTTAGTTTAAAAGGCTGACATGCCCGCTCCTGCACATACAGTACAGGGTGGCTCACACTTTTAGCTGTTACAAAATATAGGGAGCTGTGGCCGAACTTTGGGTTCTGGGGGCTCAATCACACTACTGAGGATTCCTGACATGTCCTGTTTGTCCTCTAAGAGGGAAAGTTCACTGGGCCACTTGTCGCCTCTCATAGCATCACCCAGGCTGACAGCCTCCAATCTGTCTGAGCTGTCAGACACAAGGCCTCAACGCATCCTTATCTGCACACCCATCCCCCCCCCGCCCAAATCACACTCACTCCTGTACCTAGACTGCTGTGTTTGTGTGTGTGTGTGTGTGTGTATGTTTGTGTGCCTACTTGTGTGTCTTTTTGGCAGCCGGTGGTTTCGCTTGGCACCAGGACGCAGTGGTCTTGAGCCCTGACATTGTGGTGGATAAATGGTTGACCAAATCTCTATCAAGGTCTGCAGACAGTCAAACCTCCACCCCCCCCCCCCAACTAGACTCCAATCAGTCAGTTGACACAGCCATGCAGAGGTTTGAGATAGGTGTTCATTCCAACCAAACACAAACCCAGGTGATTTCTATGAAGGCTTAGAATCAGCTGTTTTTGGGGAATGAATACTTCATACTTTAAGATCAAGATGTTAACTGGGAAACCAGGGTTTGTCAAGAACATACATAACCAGTAGGCCTACATAATCATGTCCTCAACAGCACAAGTGTGGGTTGGTAAACCCGTGTTTATGTCTCATTCAGAAATTGATTTGATTCCCTTATTGTATATAGCCACTATTCAAAACAGTGAATTAAAGTACAGACAGGTACAGTACAGTATGTACTTCAGATGATGGACTCATTTGAGATAATAAAATGGTTCTTTCAGATACAATGCAATAATTGGCTGTATTAGGCTTGCTAATAAGTCTATATTAATTATTGGTAGGTCTATTTAGGCTAGCAAAAAAAGTTTGTGAACCTTTTGGAATTACCTGTATTTCATTGATTATTCTTAAATTATGTACAGTATATTTAATGTTGATAATAGTTACCCTTAGGCTACTATTTAAGTTTATAGTTTTAGTTTTGTACAGTTGTGATTGGTCTCGAAAAGAAACCAATGACAAATTATCTTTAGCGCCGAATAAAATGTTCAGCGTGATAAATTCCAACAAATCAGAAAGCCCTTTCGTCTTTATCTTTCTGATAGAATAAAATGAAAAATTCTAAACAGTTCCATTTCTTTCTCCATGGTCGCTCTGCGCTACTTAACAACAGATTGTGCATTGGAAAGATCTAGCAACGTCTGAGGCATCCGTCCCCGGTGCAAGGCCACACAAGAGACTTTAAAGGAGAGGAGAGAATGAGAGGCACCGAGTACTGGAGAGGGTTTGCTTGGATCTCGGGAGCGCCGGTTGAGGGGAGGGTCGGATTAGAACGCGGTGGTCGGATTACAGTTAAAGCGTCCCGCAGTACTGAAGCGGCCTTTGTTTGATTTGGAACCACAAGCGACCGAGAGAGAGAGAGAGAGAGAGAGAGAGAGAGAGAGAGAGAGAGAGAGAGAGAGAGACGGAGGGAGTTTAGAGTAGGTCCCGTCCTCTTATCGCACATGCACAGGGCGACGTTTGCGTGCATGTAACCATCAACGATAGAAGATGCATTCACGGTAATCGGACGAGGAACTATTCAGCTATCATATTTGTCTCCCGCAATTTGCAAACTTTTCTCATCTTTCTTTTCCCCTCTGAACATGCAGCGTTCCCTGGACGTTTGGATTTTACTTGTTCCTGTGCTGGTGTCGCTGGACGACTGCTTACCAGCTGCTAGAAGGTGGGTGCAGTAGACCAGGACTTGATAGTTAATTTACAGTATGTGATGTTAACTTCATGTGTAAGCTGTTGAGTTTCATTCATTAAAAGTTATGCTGCGCAGTGTTGTGCTACGACAGTGGGTTGGTTCATGAATTTATTCATCTAGTGGATATGAATGGTCAAATTGTTTAGAACGCCTGCTGTCGTGATCTCTGTGTGTGTGGCATTGGAAATCATCGGTCATGGAATGGCATCATTAGATCGAGGGTCATCGGAGTTTTAAATTCCTCTCCTGCGGGGACCAACATCAAGACTACACTCAGCTCTCCGCGTCACCGCATCCATCAGAACCGCGCGTAAAACCGCGCGTAAAATTACACTTTGTAGGTTACCTGTAGACGTAGGCCTACGTATTCTACAGTAGCCTACACCAAGCCTAAAATATGTTGAGATATGCCTCTACTTTGTAAATCTAGCTATTTGATGATTTAATTTGATGTGTTAGAACCTGAGATTGATGACAAGACTTGCATTCTGTTTTCAGTCTATTTCTTTCTGTGATGAATGGGTCAATGAGAACGATTCAACGTGTACTCAATTAGCTCTTGGTTTTCTTTTCCATTACATGGAGCAGCACTGGGGAATTCCTTTGAAAGTGGTGTTGGGTCTCATCATGCTGAACCAATCAGTAGCAGCGTTTAATTAACATAACATAAGTCCCCCCCCCCCCCTTTTCCATTCTGTGTGTGTGTGTGTGTGTGGTTGAGTGTGTGTGATGTGATGAAGGTCACTGTCAATCAGGCCAGGGTTTCTCCCTGACCTTTTGATGGACAGCTATCTCTGTCATCACTATGCTCGTCAGCAGACTGGAATTCATATGCCGTTTAGGTCCTGTGTGTGTGTTTGTGTGTGGGGGGGTGTGTGTGTGTCTGCATGGCCCAAGACCTACATGCCACAAAAGCCCCATTGTTTGCACCCCTTTTAAATAATTACGACGTCTCCTGAGTTTATGGCCTACAGGTTTAATTGCTGCCGACTGATGTTTTAAATTGAACGCGATGCTGGCTGCAAGTATGAGAAGAGCCAAACCTCTCCCTTCCAAGCACTGAACTAGGAAGAAAATGAATTGACACAAAATATGTTTTGCCGTGTCTGCAAAAGGTTTATCCTGCAGCTGGAAGAAACCCTGCATCTCCCAAACGTGAATCTTCTTTCAATCTTCTTTCAGATTAATGCACAAGGGTTTCACATAGTTTCTTAAACTCTTGGGCCATGGAACCCACTCAGTGAATTACATAATGAACCATAAATTTTAAGAAAAAAATAACAAATTCCTTTATATATTGTGTGTGTGTGTGTGTGTGTGTTTGTGTGTGTGTGTGTGTGTGTGGAGTACTCTGCTACAGTAGAAGTTAATATGAGGTGGGAACTGTGTGATTTTATTCCCTGCTCCAATCTGTCATGATTCACTTTTTCAAGGGAGAAAATTTTGACTGAATGTCTGTGTGTGTGTGTGTGTGTGTGTGTGTGTGTGTGTGCGTGTGTGTGTCGCTTGCCAGATAGAACGCCAGGGACAAATATTTCCAAGCACTTTTTCGCTGTAAATATTCTTCAAACACAAGCGTTGCTGCGGCAACCGCTACCTCACTGAATTCAAGTCAGCGTTCCTTTGGGAGAAATCGTGAAATCGAGAAATCTTTTGCAACTATTCCCTGATGTGATTGTAGGCACTGCCGAGCTCACATCTGCTAAAGGCTGACTGTTTATAGAGCTGGACAAAAGACAGTCCACTGTGTTTATTGTCAAGATTAATACATATCTAGTTGTCTTGCCTGAGTAAAGAAAGAAAACAATTAGTAACTTGGTAAACCCGATTAACAATGAACAAAGTGGGCCATAAAATGTACCCTTTGGTTTTTGGTCCTGCAGATAGCAATACATTTTCTGATAACCTTTACCGGGCCTTAGTTTGTTTGTTTGTTTGTAAGAGCATTAACAGCTAGAGAGAATAATTGCTATGATCTTTGCTAATGAGCTCTGTGGGAACAACAGCGTAATGCTAACATGATATCATGCTATGATATCATAAATGCTGTGTGTGAATGATGTTAAGATTAAACATAGCCTACATACACACAAAATCACTAGTAATATAGGTCAATTAGCAGACACTTTTATCCAAAGCGACTTACAATTACATGGTGCTAGTACATGGAGCACTCTGGGGATCAAACCCACAACCTTCTGGCTGGGAGTCCAACACCTAGACCACTACACTATCCTGCCACCTAATATACCACCACAACACTATCCTGCCCCCCTAATATACATGCTTACTCATAAACATGAAGAAACACAAGAGCATGCACGCTGAAACACATGTGCTGCTAACTCATAGCTGCTTTCATCTGTTGAACACATGTCATGTACAAATAATGTCTTTAATTATACTGATGTAAGAGTGTGAATCAATACCTGACTCACAGAAATGATAAATGACTCACAGATCCAATGGTAAATGAAAACAGTCATGACTTGCAAGTGTGGTTTGGGCTTACTGTGTATGCAGAGATATTTTGAGGTCAGTTCTCAAACTGGGTGTGTAGTGTAATAGCCCACCAGGCCTTAGAAACAGACGACTTATAATGAACAATGGCATCTTTCCACTGTGCTTCTATAAACATTATGGTGATGTATGTATATGTATGTATAATATAATATAATGTATAAATCATCTGAGAATCCTGGTTTTGAGTTGCATCACCCTTATCTCTATAAACAGATATCTGTATATGAATGCAGACTCTGTAGGCAACGGCACAAGATTTTGGTATCGAAGCGTCCTGGTTTTCCTTTGTAGTCCGATCCTGTTTGAGCAGGCTTTTGTTGCATGCAGGTAAACAGTCTGTGTGGAGAGCAAAAGAGGCGGAACACATTGGCCACAATGCAATCTAGGAAATTAATTGAACTATCGTCTGACGACGATTTAGCTTTTAATTAATTTTTTTGTCTACACGAAACACCACAAATATTGCCCCTTGCTCCTTGCCCTCAGAGGTATATCGTCATCAGACTGATAGCTGAAGGGTTCCGAGATTGGCATCGCCCCAGCAATGAGCCAGTGTTGGGTAAAGGTATACTATGTAAAAATCTACCCACCCCCAATTTTAGGGCATTTCAAACATACGAAGTTCAAAGGTAACAAAGAAAATTGGAAATTAATTGGAACTCCACAATCCTTTCTTCACAGGTGAGAATCTTCTAATCAATAGCTAGCAGGCTCGCTAGCTATTAGCTATTAGTTAGGTGTAGCACTTTCTTCTGATGGGACCTATAGCTCGGGGCTCTTATGGTCCTTTCTAAAAACATCTAGGGGAAATACTGACTCCATTTTGCCCCTTCTAGGCAATACATACACACTACCCCTTTAAAGTCATGAATGTCACACACTCTCTCGCCACGGCCTCTCTGTCTCTGACTGAAGCACGGGTTGGCAGGTTGGCTGCTAGTGTGGCTGTATTTTGTTGACATTTTAAGTCATTAGAGTTTCCAGATTCTGGAAGGTATTAAGCACCGACCACTGGAAGTGGAAGAATAGTTTTTCTTCGTTTTTCTCCTGCATCCAAACGAACATGTTACTGTAGATGTCACTTATGGAGGCCTGGAGAGATTTATGGATTGTGCGTTTGTTGGTGTGTGTGAAAGTGTGTGTGTGTACACTCCTCCACATGTCTTCCTGCGTTCTCTTCCACCAACTAGCAGACAGCTGCTGTCAACATTTGGCCTGATGTGAACCTTAAAATCGTAAAGTCATTATCCATGTCAGGCCTTTTTAGAAAAGATAGTTTCATACATACCAGACGTAACCTGGCTCTAGGTAGTGCTCCAAAAGTATCTGCTCTCCTATGAAGCAGATATGAGGTTAGTACTTCTACTTGAGCAAATACACTACTAGTACTTCTACTGGAGCAAATACATGGTTAGTCCTTCTATTGGAGTAGAAACTTGGTTGGTACTTCTGCTGGAGCAGATACACTGTTAGTACTTCTAGGGGAGCAGATATTAGTACTTCTGCTCTTTGAACCTGTTTTTACACATTCTGTTTTACATTCTACTTTTCTGTGTTTTTTTAATCTTGTTTATGGAGTTTGGCATCACCTAGCGTGGTTTTCAAATGTAACTTCATGAATGGTTTGATTTAACGTTCTAACGTCTCTTTTGTGGTCAGCATCTGGACAGAAGGTTAGTTAGTTGAGATTAGTCCTAAAGTTAAACTTTTAATGTGTGTTGTTTTAAATATGGCCTGTTAAAAACAAGCCACTATCATGACTCATGGAGGCAGAATTCCGACAGGCAGGGCAGGAGATATTCGCCCCCAACCCTCTACAAGACCATGAACCAGGAAATACTTAAAAACAGGAAGTAGCCTATGGGAATAGTTTCAGGAGGGCAGACGGAAGATACTGTATGATGTTTAAATATCCCTCTGGCCTTCTGCTTTGACAATGGTTAATATTTTGGCACTATTCTAGAAGTCAAGAGATTTCATGTTGGTTTCACTGTGGTTTCTGAGAGAAGACTCAAGCCTGATTTTGAATATTGCTTATATATATTTATCCCTTGACAGTATTATCATCCCGCGTTATTATCCCGGAATATTATCATCCCGCGTTATCTCACCAGTTGTGTGTCTTTGAGCAAGGCACTGAGTTAAGTTAAGTGTTTTTACTAAAATAGATACTGTCTGTCACTTTTAGACCCTACAGTCTTTCCATTAATCAGTTATTGATTGCTCTATATTTCTACATCAATCATCTCGGCTTGAAATTAAATCTTTAGCCTTCAAAGTGTCTTTCTGTCTGGCTGGCCGGTTTCCCCAAGACTTTGATGTGGCTAAGCTGTTTTCATTCTTTTGGACGATGGAGATGATTTGCTGTTTAAACCACCACGTCACCACACTGACTTTTTGTTGATTTCTTCCATTTGAAGTTGTTTATCCCAAAGTGAAATATAGATTCTCCCTCTCCCTCTGAAGCACTTCCTTTTGAGGTCATGGGTCAGATTTTACTGAACACATATTAGTGTTAATGTGATCATTTATCAGCACTGCTTTCATGGCTCCATGTCTGAAGGATATTGCGCTGCATACATCCAAACTTCAAGTAGGTTGAAAAAAAACGTGTTTATTTTTCTGTTGCCATTCCACTTCCTGGCTTGGCACCGCAGAGGCCTGATGGGTGAAACATGGAATTTAGAACCGGCTGGAAAGAGTGTGTCAGGGTGGAACGATAGAGACAGGACAAGCAGGTGTTTGTTGTGCTGTGTGGAGAGAGACAGGACATGCTGCCTTCAGCTATATGGAGCGTCTGAGTGTTTTGAAAGGTCATAGAGTGCATGCACTGCTGTCGGAGCAAAACCTCATATATCATAAGTCTACAAAGCTATATTTCAGATTAATCTAATCTGGTTACTGAAACTATTATGTGTACGGTGTTTCTATCTTTGTATATTGGAAATGTGTGATCACACAGCCCTGAAAACCAGCAAAACCAGCTGTTTTTGAGTTCACTTATAGCAATAAATGTCTTTTGGACTAAAAGATTATATCACACCTCTATGTTGGTAAAACAATTGTCACTAGGTTGATTTAGTTAATCTCATCAGGTCGTAGGTCACAGGTCAGCAATAATGGATTGTATGTTCAGCCTTGAACCCTGCTGGCTGAGGTCTGGTTCTCTGTCTGGTCTAGTTAATGGATGATGACCTGCTATCAGCCACCATAATAAAGAAAATGCTCACCTTATAGCAGGGGTCTCAAACTCAAATTACCCATCACTTTGTCAAGTTTTAAAAGATGAGCCATTTCTTACTTTAGTACATACTTGAATTACAGCATATATACACATTCTTTACCCAATATGGATTGGGGGTGCATATGATAATAGTTTGTCCATGAGTAAAATAAGAAAAGTATTTTTCAGTAGCATACAACAGCTGTTCTTTTCATCTTTTTCTTTCAAAATGATTTTATACCTACAGGTATTTTTAAAACCCTTTGCTTTTAACATTTAAGTTTTACTGAGTGGTCAGAGGCGCCGCTCTGTGATTTATAAGGTGTTTGTATGAGTTGTTTTTATTGGAATTGTAAAAGTATGGGTAGTCTTCTTTGATGGTTTTGTACCTTTATGAGAAAGAAAGACAAAGAGGGCTTAATTGGAGGTGGGATTGTTGGTGTGTATGTGTGAGTTGTGTGTTTGGTGTTGTGTGAGTATGTGCGCACAGCTGGTTTGCAGCTGCGTTGTTTTTGAGAATGCAGCAGTTTGCCGTCAACACACTTCCTGAAGCACAAAACAAATCAATGGATCGGTTTCAGTTGAACTGATTGGTTCCTCACCGCTGCCTGATAAACATCCCCCTTACTTTTTGTCTTACCATCGTCTTTGTGTTGCTTTATACAGTAGTTCCCCCTTATTCTGTCTCTCTATATTTCTTTGGGATTAAACCCTGGGATTAAAACTCACTCCCGTTCTGATTATGTTTTCTAACTGGTTTCTCTGGCCTTTGTATGTGTGGCTGGCTGCTCTCTGCATGTCGTGTGTTTTATGTTTTAGCATGTAATGGACTGTAATCAAATTTTTTTACATCTCCCAATTCAAAGCCAGCCAGAACTTGGAAGCTTTCCATTACTGATAGCGAATCCTAAAGAAAACACTTTATTTGCTTTATAGTTGTAGGTTGTATTCTTACAATCAAAATCGACTTTGTAAAGTAAATATTTGACAAGCTTGTGGTCTCTGCCTTTAGACTGCGGCGCTCTGCCATGCTGCTCTGCTAATGCTAATGAGAGTTGGCCTTTCTGCCAATGTTGTTGTAGGAATAGGGAAGTTTAAACACTGGGGCATGATTCGCTACTGATAGTGAGGCTGGTTAAATGCTTATTATCTTACTTGCATAATTCACCTTTCCCAAGCTGACATACCTTGGAGCACAGGTGCGTCAGCTTGGGGAAATCAATAAATCTTTTTTTCCCGTTACTGTATTTGATGGTAATACCATACTATGGAATGACAATATTTGGATACTATATACTGTATTTGACTAAATTGCACTCTAGAAGCTGTGTAGCATAGCTGACATGCAGTGCCCTTAGTGTTTGAGCTTGCAGTTATTATGTTCAATGAAGGGTTGCTCTTAAAATGTATTGTTATGCAGAACAGCCTTTTAATGTATCCCATGGGGTCTCCATCCATAAAACATCCATCCATTCTATAGTGTTGAGAAAAAGTTGTACTTTTCTGCCTTATGATTTTGCCATTTCTAGCATGTCTGGTTTAATTTGAAATCCGTTTTTTGTTCATATGTATACAGGAATGAAACTCATAAAGACTCTCATAAAAACCTAATTGGTCTTATAATGATGTATTTTCTAGCTGGCCATTTCCTTACTGTAGTTATTTAAGGAGGCTGTCCAGTCAGTTACCGTGCGGCTTCTTATTCACATCTGCTAGCTTCTCAATTTCTAATGAGATCCAGGTTTGTGTTTCAAAGTTGACAAGAAAAGGCGTGCATGAGTGATCTATTGTATAATTCCATATGGATTACTTCTGTTCAGTTATTTAGGCTGCGATGTTGCTGTTTTCCATCTCATAATGTCACATAGCGCTTCCTCAGAATTAAACCAAATTCCCAATGTACATCAAGTTAAATTAATAAGTCTATAGCATATAGCTGTATATGATCTGCAGTAGCTGCATAATGTAGTAATCAGGCTGTTGCTAGCAGTTCAACATCTAATGTTTTGGCAGGCAACCTAGCCTCTTTTGCTGTAATATGGGGAGAAAGCACAGATCCATTTTTTCTAAAGTAGACCACAAGTCAATACAGCTATTAAGCACTCTGCTGTTTCAGCGTAGTCCATTAAATAAAATGGCAAGTTTTGATAACAACCTGGCAACATGGCTCAAACCAATAAACAATACTGTTTCTTGAAATGAAATCTTACACCTAATTGTATTGTAACCACTGATGCTGTCACTCATTGGCAAAATAGAAACTACCACAGTCTGTGTCTGTTTGTGGTTTTGACTTCCTTTAAGAACAAAGGTCGGTCCTCCATTTCAGCTATTCCACTCATCAGAACAGCTGAGTCAAACTTGGCAACACAGCAAAAGTGAGTCATGTCGATGTGATTCCATGGTGGCCAAGGGGGTTTACCCACCTACTTGGCAATCCGGCATTCAAGACAAACATGAACTCTGTCTCTCTGTAAAGGCATCTGACTTTGTCTGCTTTATTAAGCAAAAACGTCTGTTTTTGTTTTGATATTGAAACCTCTTTGCATTATTGACAGAGCATATTTTATAAGCCACTGTTTTTTACATGGAGACAGACACATTTTGTTCACTGTGTCAGAGGTAATGTTGACATGATTGAAGTAAAAGCAAACTTTTGTCTGTAAAAGTTTTAAACCATTGTCTTCCTCCCTTGATCCTGCGCAAGTACGACAAAACCCCTCATCTCGTTTCAGTTTTCCTTCAGAATCCTGGTCTGAGAATGAGAAATAAAATACAGCATTTACTATATTAGGGACATTTTCGAATTAGCAGAGTAGTGTTGGGATACTCATGGCAAGACTTATTGATGCAATTTGTAAAATGATGAATACATTTTTAGCAAATTCCTGTATTGGACTCCAATTTAATTGTGCACACTAATTGTTAAAAGTCATTTGACATTAAATATGGTCATAACACATAGCCCATAAAGAAAAACAGAGATAACATCACACACATCATAACACACAACGTAACATGACTGCTTTTAATCTTTCTAACATCACCTCCTCCCTCTGGGTTTGTGTGACTTGTGTGAGAGCCTGAAGTTTTCTGGTGAAGTTTCCAGTGGATGATGCAATGTAGATGTAATGACTTGGACTCAGAAAAGTGGCTATACAATGTACACTGTAATGTGGGGTTCTGCAGGGCTATGATCTTGGTCTTCACTTGTTTATGGTGACAATGTACTGTTTGTTAAATGACACACCTAATTTGTGTAATTGTGTGTGGTGTAAATGTAAATGTTATCAGTATTATTCAATCAATATTATTATTAGTTGTTAATTTAATTGTGACTTTAAACCCTTAAAAAATGCATGACCCTTTAATGGATTAATAACTTTATAACACTTTTCTTAAATGACATTTACATAGTAGGCCTACTTCAGTATTAAAAACAAGTCATATGAATGAGCAGTTAAAATACAACAGTTCTAGAGGAAAGACAGGTGAATAAAAGAGTCTCTACATTTGAGTTAAATACAAAGTACAACAGAGGTCCTTTACAGCACAGGTGCGCCTCCTTAGTTGTTAGTATGGACACTACTGAGGTTTCGCAAACAGCACTAGGTGCTGTTGGTCATTGTTTTGCTTTCAAGCCCTGTACCTTGTGTTTTTTGCATTAAATTACGCTTTATGCGTATACCGTTCTGTTGGCTGTCCGTGTTTTCCCTCTGGCTCGCGCCTGCTCTCGCCACCCGTTCACACAGCGTTACAGAATGACCAACCGCAAGAAGAGAGTAGCAGCCAGAAGGAAAACCTGACTCCGCTGCGTCGCTTTCCGCCCTACCCAACCTTCCCCGAGGAGGACATAGGACCTACCAGCTCGGGAGGCATCAGTTTCTACTCGCCAGGGCGGCTACGGCGAGGAACGGGGGACATGTTACGCTGGCCCTCCGCGGAGATCAGCGAGTAAGAAGCGTCCGCTGGCGACTCATACGGCAAGGAGGTGAGGGCTCCGTATTACCACCACTACGAGCCCTACCTCCTGAAGGAATTAGAATTTAGATATTTAATATCTCATTGAGTTGATAGCAAGCTAAGGCAGAAGCTCACAACTAAAAGA
>JAODLI010019078.1:0-22641 GCA_027575585.1 Percopsis omiscomaycus
GTGAGTGACTGGCTGTTTGCAATTCGCAACAATCACCACTAGATGTCACTAAAAACTACACACTGGCCCTTTAAGCCCTATTTGGACAGGATTAGTTTTACATGGGAAGGTGGAAGTAATGTAATTTTACCACAGACGTCTGTAATATTTATGGCCAATTCACACGGGATAAGAAATCTCTGTATAAATGACAGAGATGGGAGTGGCTACTCGATTTATGCACTGCCATCACACCCAAAACATTTGCGTAATACGAACTATAAAGTGCACCTCTGTGGTAGTCAGGTGCACTTTATAGTTCACATTACGCATGTTTTAGTTCTACAGTTACAGTTTATAGTCTATCTATATATACAATAATTTACCTAAAGCTGCCAGAAGCGTCACGCCTCTTTGTATCGCCTTCTGGATTGGAGTGTTGTAGGGCCTACACATGAGATTGACAGACCCGAAGTATCTGTGCAATGCATGACGAAACTAAATGCCTCCTCGAGCATCTCTATAGGCTACTTGAGAAAAAACGTGAATATGAGTATTTACACACGTCTATTCGCACCAAATTAATATAACCTGATGTTATTTCTACGGCTTGTTTTACAGAAGGTTAAAGGCGCTGGAATCTTTACTAACACGGGAGTGCGCACTCCGTAAAAATGACTGAAATGGCGCATTCGGACAGGACTAAAATCCCTGAGAAACTCTGGCAATAATTACATTACCCCACCTCCCTATTCCCATCCGACTACGGCTTTAGTTGTCCATCTACACCACTAGCTGGCAATATAACCTCTAAGAAACGCTCTTTTTCAAGTGATAAAGGCTTTTTTATTTTTTTAGCATGCCAGTATTACGTCAACTTCTGTCGTACGGGTAGGTCAATTCAGGTAACTATAACCTCCAACCTTTTCTGACCAGGTTATTCTGAAGATGGTGGGGCAAATAAAGGGGAAGTGATCCCCGAACACGAGATTGCTGCCGGGCCTGTCTGTCTGGACGACGACAGCGAGTTTCCACCTGTGAGCATCCAGAGGCGCTAACTGCAGTTAGCGTAGAAACGTAGCTAGCTCCTCTAGCTGGTCAGTGTCTCCAGCTCATCCCTGACATTGCAACCAAGGAGATAACTGACTAAATTTGGTTGAAAGCTTATCAGCTTTATGACTGAAATGCTCAATGAGCAAGATTGAGTTCAAAACATTAACAGATTTTATAAAAAGTTTCAAGGAGCTCTCCGCAGCCATTTTGGAGCTGACTGGACTGGCATCACATATATAGCACAGTATAAGGGCAAGAAACTATATTTTTATTCAATTCATTGAAAATATCATTCCTTTATTTGCCAGATATGCCATGTCTTGTCCTTTATTTCAGATCATTCTTTGTTTGTTGTGTGTTCTGAGGTAATTAAAGGTCTCTGTCTTCTAGGTGAATAATAAATAGCCTTATATGAAATATAATGATTTAAAGGTTGTAAAACAGTCATGTAATACATGTTGAATATGTGAACCATTAAATTGGACAAATTAGTTTCTCCAGACTAGACGATTAATTTAAAGGCATAGTAAATGTGATTTCATAAGTATTTTAAAACGTCTTGGGTATTTTGATATATAGTGTATATATGCAGAATATGTGCTTGCACTAATCCAAACAGTGTCTGTTCATAGGGATCTTTTTTTGTTTAAGCCTACCCTCTTGTGGCCAAAATTACACATTATGCCTTTTAAAATTTTTAATGTTGGTTCTATGTAAAACCAATGTATCATTATAATCATTGCATATCTAATCATATCTAATAAGCAACACTAATGGGTTTGTTCATGTGTTTTGGTAGATTAATTGGTGCCGCGATGGAACTCGGGGTACCCGGGGGAGGCGTTTGTGACTTGCGAGACAGGTGGACAGACAGGCAAGAACAACAGCTCGTAACCGGAGGGAAAAACAACCAGCTAACAAAATGTGTTCCAGGGTGCTAATTTATTTTGTTTCCCACATAAAAGTAAACAAGAGAAAAATAATTCGTAAATATTGAGGTTGTTAACCCCCCCCCCAAAAAAAAACATGTTAATGTAAAATTAAGGATAATAGTAGGGCGAAATTCAGAGAGATTCAGTTTTCCAATAAGTTTTACGCTACACAAAACACAGAATGGCTTTATATCAGGGTGCAACCTTCGAAAAACAAAACCATTGTGAATTGCAATTGCTGACTCATTCACCAAAACGAACTACCGTACTACATCGTAATGTGCATGCTTTTCAGCTGTATTACCTTCCTTTAACTGGCTAACTTCAAACTTACAGTCTGTAAGTTACCCAGTTATAGTGTTTGAGTTGTTTACGAAATTAAGAGGTGCATGTCTGAGGAGAAATATAACCACAGCTCTTTATATTGATATTACTTGACAGATATTTTATTAAGCTGCATTATGGTAGCAACATTGTTTTATTATGCTCATTAATATTATAGTAGTTGACTTCTAAAATAAGGAAATTGTGTATATTCAATTTTTATTCTATTCATGTATTGAGACTTAAATGTTTACATGTATACCTCCTGAACACAGCAGGTGTGTGTGTGAGCTGGTATGTACTGTATATGTACATATGTATGGACGTATGTACTGTATGTGTGTTATCATTTGTAAAAGTGCAAAGTATTTTGCACATTGCACAAGACCAAAAAAAAGAAATAAAGAACATAACAGATTGAAGTAGAACAGAACCTATGCAAACAAAAGACTCTGTCTCACATTATTTTTCTGTTTGAAATAGATGCACACACAATCGTTTGGTTAAGACCAGTTGTGAATTTAAACAGCATCATCTAGGAGCACTGTTTCCACACTGGCCAATAAGAACAGAGGATTAGCAGGTCAGGTAAAGAATTTCACATAAATGGTTAGTACATTGATGGAGAAGACATTTTTAGTACTGCTACACTTCTGCAGAAGCAGGTAGGGCTACATGGTAAAATATACATAGTTTTAGTGAGGTTTAGTGAGATAACCCAATTCAGTGAATGTGGTAACACCCATTCACATACCACTTTCATGTAAGATTACTGGTATAAACCATAGACTGTATAAATAAAGGTTTAAACTCCACAGCTAGTCTGAACACACACAGCCAAGGCACCTGGGATGTGTTTAGATTCCTGCTGTTTTGGTATTTTGATGAGTGTAATGGCTACATTTTTAAATAGAAACATTGCAGTTTCAGGATGCAGTTTCATACTAAATGCTGTGGTTATTTTTCTAATTATGCCTGGATTAGTCCAGAAACGATCAATATGGTTTATCAATTGGCCTAGGGTAAAATTAGTTAATTTGCAGGCATCTGAAACAGAGAGAAAGCAAACAGACAAACGGGCTGACAGACTGAGACAAAAGAGACAGACTCTATTGCCTCCTAACTCGAATAAACCTGTTCATCCCAGCTATGCCCATCTATTTTGTAAGGTGCCCTCGAGGCGCACTCCCTGGCGTTTACAATTTAAAATCTAATTTAAATATGTTTGTAGCTGAGACCGTTTAAAATAGTTTTGTAAAAAATAAGATTAATACCAAAAATCAAGTAAATAAACAAAACAAAATTGTGCGTGCGATGTGTGCATTTATCCCATTTCTGCAGAATTGCCTAGGCTCTTCTAGGACAACTCTGCGCGTTCTAGAGATTTGCGCGACCACGTTTGAATACCGGCTTAAACCAGTATATTACAGTTTGAGACCAGGGTGACGAAGCAGCATCGACTCCACCGCTGGCTTTCTATTTTAATTTTTTACTTATAAGCTACATTTAAATAATCACAACAGGCACACTGGATAACAGACTAAAAAAAAACAATTTAATCGATAGCCATAGCCTAACGTGACAAAGAGATGGTAGGCAGGCAGGTAAAAACATATAGGCAGCGGTGTAACGTTATCTCCACTTAACAAACCGGAACGTTGGACGAGTTGATCTTTTGCCGGTAAGTAAGATGGGACTCGTGTTATTGATGCTGCGACTGGGACTAGAAAAGGTGAACGTGACGGGTGTCGGCAGCTGGTATTTACTTTATAAGCAACGGTAGTGACTGAATAACATCTGCTAAGTTGTAGGCCTATACCGGTAGGTTTTTGGCGTGATGTCTCACAAGTGTCTGTAGAGAAGATGCGGCGGGTTGACATAATCTTCTCTGCAGTGCGGATACCGGGCTACACGCGTAACGTTAATCTATTGACTGACCCATATGGACCGTCTCATCCAGTCCTAGACAGTTTACTTTCACATTATGAAGACAACACGGTTACAGACATGAGTTCGACGTAGGTCTTTGAAACGTGGGTTGCTCTCTGATCTCAGGAAGTCCACAGAACTAAGGTAGTAACGTTAGCCTATTGCACAAAATTGTCCTTCCAGATTAATAGGCCTAACGTTACATCTTGTCACTAACGTTAGGTCCTCTAATCTACAATATTAGCCTAGTGACCGACTGCTGAACATGTTCCATATTCAGCTTGGGTGGTAATTTAACATTTAGTAGGCGACCTGCTATGGACTGTGGTAAGTAACATATCAAGTCAAATATCCCATAGTCCGGTAGTTCATACATATGAGGCGCCGTCCGGGACAAAAGTCAAACCAAATTGCGTGAGAGACTGAAAGAGCCTACCCTGCGCAGCGCCGGTTCAGTGGCAGCGCGCGCGCGACCAAGTGCTCGCGCAGGGCTGTTACCACTGCAGTCATGTGAGCCGGCGTTCTTAAAAATACGGTCACGCCAGCCGGCGTTTAGATTGTGCTGCGCGTCTATATGTGCTGTTACGGTCAGTATTGCGCGAGAAGGTTTTAGAACTCAGAGTGAAGCTCTATTATAGGTTTGCTCATAATTCCAATGGATTCTTGCTCTAGACACCATTTTCTATACCCAGCATAAATATGGAGACATTTTACTGTGGAAATGTAAAGAAATATTAACCTAAAGTAAGCCCCAAGTTCAATATGCGCAATGCTGCAAAGGCTTGTATAAAAAAATACTTTTTATAGGTTTGCTCATAATTACAATGGACTCTTATTCTAGATAACCTTTTCTATTGGAAATATGAACCTAAAGTAATCCCCCATTTCAAAAAAAGGAAACTGGCCATTTTTACATTCTGACATGCTCGTCTAAAGCCACACAGGCTAAAATTAATGCACTCAAAAATGTTTAATATATTGTTGTGATGTCAACATGTCTACTAATGACTAATATTAACGTTAGACCTTACTGTGAATACACATTATGTCGCTTAGTTGGCAGTCATTTTCTTGTCTGCATATTGCATAAGCTTACCCAAGTTCTGTTTTGTTAAACGCAGAGTACGAACTGTTACTGTACCTATATTTTAATACCGTTGGTTTAATAATTTATGGGCCACACCATCCACGAAACACGGCAAAATAACATTTGTTATGTACATTTGTCATTTGTGTGCCGGTGTCCCTGGCTGCCTGCATGTTCTCGACTCTCAACAACTTAAAGGCATGTACTTAACTTGTGCCCTGCGATGACGTCCCGCAAGAAAAAAATGATTTTTGGACATTAGGAGATTTTTTAAGATAATCACATCATCACATTACATTTCATAATATAAAGAATCGTTTTAGAACTTAGGGCTGTGTTCAAGCACGATATAGTCAAGCACGCTGTCACTGAATCGGTGCCGCTTGGTTGAATGCTTTAAGAAGATCTGTGTGAGCACTCAATCGGGCGTGCTCTGTCAAAGAACCCAGGGGTGGCGCCAGAGATTTTCTTTTGCAAATGATTAAACAAATCATTTGATTCACTTAAGATATTAGTTCCTTTTGAACAAATCATTCATGACCGAAATATCTCTACTCTCTCGCGCAAGATGGTTTGACTTTAGTCCAGAACGGCGAACGGCGCCTCATACAAACAGCCATTTTAATGCTGATTCATCCTAAGCATGCAAGCAAGTAAAGTTCATGTTTGTGAGAATGTTACATCATCTCCTTTCCCGTGGCAACACAAAACCGTAGAGAAATACAAAGCGATAGAGATTATGCAGACATTACCTTGGGTGGCCTAAGTGTTACCTGACTTCACCAGAGAAGGTGGAGTTTATGAACATAAGCGATGTTTTTTGTTGTAAGGAGCAGGTGAGATTGTGTGTGTGTAGTGGTTTCTCTCTAAATAGCTGAAAGTTAAGTTACAAAGGAAACTGTTATCATCCTATGTCTTCAATAAAGATCTAGAGGAATGTTATATGTCAAATTGTCATTGACATATTGTATGTAAAGATGGTTATGCCCCATTTATTATGATATTTTTTAGTTACTCATGTTTAATTTAACTTGTAATGAAGTCCTTATAACCAACATGTAATATAAACACTATGCAGGCGTTTGTTAATGTCAACATCCCCCTCTCTCTAGGTGGAGAGTTCCAGCCATGGTGCGGTCAAAGAGCAGTTGTCTGGGGCCTTGTGTCTACCAGGCGGTTCCTGACGGGGGCTGGGGATGGGCGGTAGCGGCAGCCTTCTTTATGGTGGAGGTGTGCACCTACGGCACCATCAAGAGCCTTGGTATATTCCTCCAGGACCTGATGGAGGAGTTTGGAGAGAGCAACAGCCGGGTGTCCTGGGTCATCTCCATCTGTGTGTTCACCCTCACGTTCACTGGTCAGTCGGGGATTTCGCTGAGGGTTCAGATGCTTGATACATTATTTAAAAAACCCTGTTTTTTACCAACTAACAGCATAGAATTTACACTAAGACAGGAACATTGAGGCTTTGTACCAAAATATAACTAAAGAAAGAAGACAATAACAGAATTACACATTTGTACATGACAGGGGAACGTTTTAAGAAATTATACTGTAGCATGAACTTAAAAGACA
This sequence comes from Percopsis omiscomaycus, assembly GCA_027575585.1. Lineage (NCBI taxonomy): Eukaryota > Metazoa > Chordata > Actinopteri > Percopsiformes > Percopsidae > Percopsis > Percopsis omiscomaycus. The sequence continues at coordinate 6,880 of JAODLI010019078.1, forward strand.
GCTGGTTTATGAAAGCTTTTCTTTGAGTGGACATTAAAATGTCAAGAGCTGGAAACCCACAGTCTGTGGGTTTGTCAGACTCCTTGTCACATGCTGAGACCATGGAGTCACTCATTTCAGAGCAGCTGAGGAACTTCACTCTTCACTCTACTGTAAAACGCAGTCACATTACTGACCTAGGGACACACACACATTAACAGCCAAAAGATGCTTGTCATCAGCAGTAATCTATTGCATGTCTACTGCGTTTTTTTCCAGTCTGTCAGCTTCCAGCCAGTTTGACACAGATGAGCTGGTTGGAACCGGTTTGTCCATTTGTGGGAACTTTTAGGACATTCCTCTTGTTGGTTTAGCTGCTTTTAGCAGCTTAAAGAGCAACTTGCAGATAAAAAAATTCACTACATTTACATATAATATTACTTAGAAATTAACTTTGAAAAGTCAATGCACGATTTAAACGTTTTATGAGACAATAAAGGCAGAAAATTATATGAAAAGTTAGCATTTTAAGCAGTCCTCTTAAAAACGCTCTTTTTTTTTTTTCAAAAAACATTACATTACATCACAAGGGTGACCTGGTGTAGTATTAGTGATAACTACTTCAGTGATAATGAGTCTGAGCGGTTGTAGTATTTAGTAAGTCTTGGTTTTAGCCTACTGGTACTAGTTTTCATCATGGTTAAATTCTGTGCATCTTGCACAAACACAATATTGACAGGACATCAAGTCCACATTTTTCCTAATAGGAACAGGAATGGAGCTAGCTTTCGTGCTTGGGTGCATTTGTACAGGTGAAGAGATGGGACAATAGGCTAGAGGACAAATCACATCCACCACTGTATTGATTCTGTACTGTACAGTAGCCTACTGTGAACAAACAACGTTAGCTATCCAGAACCAGCTACTGTTAGCTTACCGGTACTCACCAAGACAGCTGCCCAATTCGCCATTGGTTCTCCTCACACCATACATTTAATTTCTTGCTTATGGCCGTTATTTCTTTTAATCCTTGGTTGTTCCTGGTTTCTTTGACGGCTGGCAGGCTCATAATTATATGGCTGTGGTCCGTCATATCAGTAAGAATGAACATTCTGGATCTCCTCAGTGTCAAAACTAGTGTTGTATTGATACACATTTCATTGTTAAACTTGAGCTATCTTAACTCAAGTTAAAGGTAACACTGGGATATAGGCTATTCCATAACAGTCTGGATTGTACACGAAAATTATGAAAAAAACGTTACTGGAAAAAAAAACGTAACCGCTTAACCTGTCTGTCATCCCACAGCCCCTCTGTCCACGTTGCTAAGCAACCGCTACGGCTTCCGGCCAGTGGTGATGATTGGAGGGTTTCTTATCAGTCTGGGCACCATTGCCTCCGCCTACACCCGCACCATCAATGAGATGTACATCACCATCGGAATTATCTCAGGTACACCACCTAGCTAACTAGCTTGCTAGCTACTCTCTCTCTTTGCTATTTATTTATAATTTTTTGTTTGTTTCGTGTACATGGGTGCATTCATGAGTTGAAACAATGACTGTTTTTACTCTAACACAGTAATGAATAAAGGGACCCCTAGCAGTGCTACGATTGACCCTTGCCTCTTCTAGAATGGTTGTGAGGCCCCGCCTACTAAATCTTCAACGTGATAAACTAAATTAGTTAGTTCAAGTACTATGTTATCTTGACTTATCTGCACTACGTCTGCAGCCTCTAGCAAACAGAAAATGACAAAGCATAAAAACTGCAAATAATATAAATTGATGAAACAATGAATCCTTTCATTTTTGGGTAGTGTCGATAAAGAAGAAGCTTTGCGTGTGAATGGACACGGAGAACAGTGGAATATATATGTTTAATAGAAATCTACCTCCATAATCGTCTTCCTCTTCTATTACTTGGCGGCTGGCACAATCATTCCTCGCGTGCACGATCAATTTAGAACGAGAGGGGGCACGAAAATGAGGGGCAATTCACAGATGGGTCCGGTAACGTGTTAGCAAGGAGGAGCTGAGCGAATCAATGCGCTGCAGCGGCTCCTATCCGCAAATTTTTTTAAAAAATATATATATAACGAAGCGCAATGTGTGCCAGCCAGTGTCGATTGTGTGGCGCACAGCCACAAATTAGTCTATGTGTGGGAAACACTGAACATTACCTTCTTTCGCAGAAAAAAAGCACTGCTAGCTCTCCTAGCTTGATAGCTCTGAAACGGACACGCGCTAACTTGATGACTCCTTCTCTTCTCTCTCCCCTTGTTTTTCTTTCTTTGTCTTCACATGCATTTCTCTCTTAGCATCAGCTCCGACGGAGCCCTCTGACACTGAAGTGACATCTTGACCTTTGACCTCCCCTGACCGCTGTTGTGTTCACACACGCGGAGCCATTGGCTGTCATGTCCCCTTTCTCTGTCCTGTTTATCCACAGGGCTGGGCTACTGCTTCACCTTCCTCCCCACTGTCACCATCCTGGCGCAATACTTCTGCCGACGGCGGGCCCTCGTCGCGTCCGTTGCGTCGTCCGGGGAATGCTTCGCAATGTTCGCCTTCGCTCCAGGTGAGTCGCAGCAGGAAACAAACAGATTGGGGCTAAGATATCAAAGCTACTTAAATGGCTTTTAGACGTGGGCAAATTATTAAATTAAATATATGGGAAAAGCCAGTCTGTCCCACACAAAGCACACTGATAATGTGATAGTAATAAGGGTCCATCTGGCTTCCCATACAGCCACACGTATAGTTTAAAAAAGTTGATTTAGGGTGTATGTTGTTTAGTGATTTTGACCTTCTTTTATCACACAAAAGTCTTGAATATCATACTAAATTCAACTACAGACCACTAATAGACATTTGATCATACATGTTAACTCAATGACATGTTCCCTTCCCCCTCCTTAACTCTACCCAGCATTTACAGTGCTAAAAGAGCAGATTGGCTGGCGCTATTGTCTGGTTATTATCGGCGCCATTCAGACTTCTGTGATTGGCTGCGGAGTTCTTCTCCGTCCAATCATCATTGAGCCAGAGTCAGAGAGTCACCAAGACACCAAGAAGCTGCAGGCGGATTATGAGCTGGAGAACGAGCAAACCCGGACCTCCATCAGCTCAGGAGTATCCCAGGGGTCTGGAGACTCGGGGGTCACGTCTCTCTCTGCATCCAGCATTGAGCTACGGGCAGTGGCAGCCCTAGCAGAGACCACGGTCTTGGCAGAGGACGAGGAGCGAGGCATGACGGAGGTGGTCCCTCAGCAGCCCTCCAGACCCAAGCTGTTGGACTTCTCCGTGCTTAAAGACGGTGCCTTCATCTTCTACTCTCTGTTCGGCCTGTTTGCCACGCTGGGGTTCTTCGCCCCGCAGCTCTATATAATTGAACTGAGTAAGAGTCGGGGCGTGGAGCCCAGCATGGCCTCCTACATGCTGTCTGTGATAGCCGTGGCCGATGCCGTGGGCCGGCTGTCCATTGGCATCATCCTGAACAAGGTCTGCTGCAGGAAGATCCGGGTTCTGTTGGTCTGTGTGGTTCTGCTGTGCCTGGTGCTGGTGGCCTTCACCCTGGTGTGGGAGTTCTGGGGCCTGGTGGTGTGTTGCGCTCTCTATGGGTTTTTCATGGGCACTGTGGGTTCCACCCACATCCCCATGCTGGCAGAGGAGGACGTTGTGGGCATTCAGAGGATGTCATCGTCTGTTGGGGTCTACGTCTTCATTCAGAGCTTCGCTGGGCTGGCTGGACCCCCGCTGGGAGGTAAGAGAACGGGTCTCAGCGCTTCTTGATTAACGCACCACGTAATTGGGGACACAAATGTGTACTTTTAACGTCCCTCCAGACAAGGCAGTCAATGTAGATGGAGTATGTATTTTCAAATACTAACTCATTTTGAGCTTATGGTATACCTGTAGAAAAGTAAAGGTTTGTGTGATTCTAATGAAGTTGTTCTTTTTCCACCCAGGTGTGCTGGTGGACTTCACACACAACTACGGCTCAGCCTTTTACTCCTGTGCCGTAGGGATGGGTCTAGGTGCGGCCTGCCTGGCACTGGTGGCCCCAGCCAAGACCGGCTTCTGCCACAGACGAAGGAGAAACCAGGAGGAATACAGGACGACAGAGGAAGAGGAGAGGATTTCTCAGGACAGCAACCAGCCAGACTTTTTGGAGATGGACTTTGTGCCGGAGCCCAGTCCTGTGGAGAAGGCCACGGATCTGCAGGATGCCTAGGTGTGCTGACTGTGCTTTGACCACAGCTGGACAGGCCTCACCACCGACATGCCACCGACCCAGCTGGTCAACAAGAGTCCACTCCAGCGCACATGCACTGTTTACACAGCAACAAGACGGTGTGCAAATCCAAAGACGCACATGCTCACACACACTTGAGGCTCTCCTACCCATACAAAGCCGCTGTCGTTGGACAGTGTTATCTTTTTGTACTCTCAGGTGCCAATTTCATGCACAAACTAGTCATTTTCAAAACAGGGTCTCCTCTGAGACCAAAGACAGATTCCTCTGCTTTATAAACACAACTCCTCTATTTTAGCCAAAACCAGCTTCTTTATTTTAGAAAGAAACACTTTGTGTTGATATACAATTAGGTTGAGAAACTCAGGAAAGTGTTTAAAATTGAAGGAAACATTACAATCATGATATCTTAATAGAAATGTTATATTCACACAAAGGCTAGAGCTTATAGAGTACGCATCAAACTGAAACACTTGCATGTCTGTCTAAATAATGTCAGTTCTCAGTTCATTCCTTGTTCTGTATTCACTTTAGAAAATGATGTTTCCAAGAGCCTAGTCTATTTATGAGCTCTCTATCGGCTCACTTTGAGGAATGCTGGGATAGCGCCACACTGAAAAACACAGGCAGGCAGAACACAGGGTCCTCTCCTGAAGCTTGTCTGCAAGCTGCCTCATAAAGAATGTAATATTTTCTGACAGGGGGCTGGGCCTCCTGGGACGTCGAATTCTGGCCAGCCTGAACGTTCAAACACCCATTTTCCACCTACCTCTCATAATGCCATTCATGTTCAAATTGCCTCAAAGATCTGAGGTCTCAAACGTAACATAATCCACATTGGGGTCCATTCTGCTACAAGTTCAGTGTGCACTTGTGCAACATTACATTCATGTAACACTGCATTTGTTAGGTTATCTTCAAAACAGGAAGTCCCGCCTTCAGGGGCACTTCTTACTAATCACCTCTAGTACATTCTGCTGCACGATAGTGCAGGTTAGGTGGCGCTGTAGGGAACCATGAGTTGATGTACACTGGTTGACTAATGCGCCTAATCCACTGTTCATCTGCATCTACACCATGCTTGGCATTGGCATTCGCCAATCTCTGGATGAAAACAACACCTCTGTATCACGCATTAAATGTATGTGACCTTGCTGTGCTGTAAACTAGTTTTAAACGTAATGCGTTAAAATTTTAAAACATTAACACTAACCCAGCTTGAAGACCACTGCTGTAAACCAATCTATCTTAAAACAAAAATATTTGAATACTGAGAACCACTGGGAGTTGTATTTTATTTATCTATCCAGTTGTATTCAGTTACATTTGTTCTTTTAGTTCTGGTTGTACCCTGCCCACTTGTGTTTTTTGTGTAAATATTCAGTTTACATGTCAAGTCTCTGGTTTGTCGGCCCAAAGATTAAAGTGTGCAAAGCTGAAAAGTGTGGAAAGCAAGGTGGAGACATTCTCTCAAGTTTTTCCCCCAATGAGTTGTATTTAATGTGTGCGAGGCAGGGTGGTGCCTGTCTGCTGCACTGTTCTTTCTACATATTTTAATTATTCGATTAAAATATGCCCATAGCTATTTTTGTGTTATGACTCAATATCTATCTTACGATAAGTGAGAAACCATTTAACAAGGGTAAGCATGTAAGCCAAGGCTGTTAGGACATTTTGACAAAACATGGGTCTAATTGATGGACGAAAAAATAGTGGCGCTTGTGCAAAGTACATAAGCATCAAATTGATGCAAAGCATCAAACTAAATGGTGACAAATATGTGAATTTGTTTGATATCTAGATCTACATTTCAAGTAATAACTAGACCAAGTGATCAAAATTGTGACGAATATATTATACATAAAATAATATATTATCTGCAGTACACCTCTGCAAAGTGGCAACAGCCGTATCCACCAAGCAGATAAAAATATGATGGATACCATAGACAGCACATTTATTTCACAATTAACCACTATTTCAATATGTCATATTAAAGTAAACATAAAAAGTAACCACCCTATATTTCATACCAGAGGGACTAATAAAATCAAATTAACTTTGTAATTTAACTTCAAAATCAGTTCCAAGTTGACATTTGGAACATATCTGAATTTGGATGTACCAATTTACTATTATTGCTTTCTTTTTTTTGTCAGAAAAGGAGAGCTTTCCCTCCAAAAGTGATTCATAACTCCAACTGTCACATTGACCTTAATGTGATTTACTTTGCTATATTGTTAGATTTGCAAATAAACATATGTGAGGGCTTGCATGCTTGGAATTGAGCCATCCCATTAGCAAATTGTTGTAATAGCAGTACTTAGTGCCATCTAATAATAATACATTTTAAAAAATATTTTTTTTTTGGGATGCCTTTCTAAACACTCAAGGACATCTTACAATGCAAATACATAGATTTAAGAGCGTTGGCTAAGACAAAGCCAACTGATAAACATAATTTAGTAGTAAACATTTTATCTGAAAAATAAACTAAATAAAATAAAACAGTCTGGTGAAAGTGGAAAAAAGGGTCAAATGTCATAGGCAACCTTGAAGAGGTGGGTTTTGAGGATCTTAGCAAACGAGGTGACCGTGGTGGCATGTCGAACGTGTAATGGAAGTGTGTTCCAGAGTCTGGTCTTAATAGTCAATTGTCATGCTGTATGAAGAGGGCCTTGAGAGCTTTTCAGCGCTGTGGGGTCCCATTGCAGAATAATGAAGCCTCAGAAATCATGTATGTTTGAGGCGAGTCTCAGCTACCTAGTAATCTAGAGTGGACATATGTTACCCCTCATATCTTGACCTCTCTGAAGATTGCTTTATTTATTATTTATTATTAAATTACCACATTAAAATGTGGTAATTTGTAAAATATTTTGCAGTAGAGCCACCTAATGAACTAGGATCTGAAATGCCTTTGGTATACTTTTCACTTTCTGCTATGTCAACACGAGAGTTAGAGGTGAAATTCATGACAGGATCTTGAGGGTAGATCATCTCCTTCAAAATAAGACAAATTGTCATATTTTTGATCAAAAATACATACCAACTGCCTGAAAACAAGTGCATTTGTTTTAGCCTAACATTTTAATATCCCCAGGGCCCTTGCTGACTATAGCATCTGCATGTAGTAGATGTAAGTAAGTATTAGTGATGTATATAATATTCTATAAACTGTATATAATATATATCAATCACAATAATAAGCACGTAATTACAACAAAAACAATGCTAATAATACAAAAACACAAAAGATCATTTGTATGGCAGCATTTTTAAGAAATGCTTTACACAGGGCTTTGTTTTGCACATTTAAAACTTTTTTAATGTTTAAGGAAGGACTTCATCACCAGAGTTATTACATTTGGAAGAAATAAATTGCGTATCACAGGAAAAATAATAAAATATTGAGAATATATATATAAATTCTCATATTGTTCTTAGATAATCTTAGATAAACCCATATTCTCATATGGGATTATCTTTCCTAAATATGACGAAAACAGAATTCATAAGACATATTTTCATCAACATAATTAAGAAAATGCTACATGTTTAATGGTGACATAATTGTTTTGCAAGTTTCATCACTTGACGATGCAATGAGACTGGGTTGTTTGAAAAGGTTCTTAAAAACCTTGGCACTACCTCCCATCCAGTAACAGATTGTGTACAAGGTTAAATCAATTGTGTATCTCTGTATACTATTGTTTAACTGTAGTATACAGTTAAACAATAGTATTCTGCTTTGTTTGACTGCCAAATCACTTTTATAAACTCAGATTTTAAAAATGTGTTCTACAAATACAGTAGTTTATTATATTATTGTTAACAGTTTGACCTTCAGATAGCACATAACAAGGTCAGACACAAACAGTTTCAAAGAGTACAAGTACTAGCCATGTATCTGTACTAGTCATACACTAAATAACTTGGTGTCACTAGCTCTAATCTAGAGGAACACAGTGCCCCCAAGTGTGACTTCATCATAAATGCACTTCACTGGTACAGTACCAGCAAATACAGTTTCTAATTTGAAATGCCTTTGATGATGGCGCTTTGACCAAAACATAAGGCCATCTTTATATCGAAAATTAATTCTTCAACACACACAATTCAACTTGCCACCGTGTACCCTGCTGCCAAGCAAATGTGTATGAACATATACATATTTAACTTTTTAAATATATGAGCATATCGCATACATTTTTAAACCATAAAAGTATTAAATGTGTTAATTACAAATGTTTTTTTATTTAGAGGGAAATTCATTAAATTAATCATTTTATACAGATACCCTATATATTTTAAAACTATCAGAATCTAGCAAATGTTTGCTCTTGAATTTGTTATCGTTTAATTATTTGAATTCATATCCTAATAAGGTTCTGAGATTTGCAAAACTGCATTGACTTATCTGATAAAAAAGATTGTACATACACAATATACACAATAAAAAAATGTTTTATTGGAACTAACAGGGTAAGACAGCATAAGTTAGACTGTACAACGAAAGAATTTGTCTTTCCAAAAAATATACTAGAAGCATAACAAATGGTTTTATCTGAATTAATTCAATATGAAGACATAAAACTGCTTCTGCTGCTTTAAATTTGAAGGCTTGTTTTAAGGCTTATTTTAAAAGAATGATTGGAGGAGGAAGGCATAGTTTGCAACAGTAGGTACATTTGCATTATTTAGTTCTAATGAACTGACTTAATTGCACAGGGTAACAGATTTTAATAAAATGCATCTGCACTGTAAGAAAATCAGAATCACTGGTCATTATTTAGTATTGACATTACACCTTCATGTCCACCATGGAGCAGTGTTGCATAGATGGTACTGGTTGACTGTTGAATCTGGGTTCTCTCACACATTGGAGTAAAGGAAGGCAACATCAAAAACACATCTTTGTGTATTCTATCTGAATCCAATTCATGTTCAAATATTCTATAACAGTCTGGAAGCCTGGCTTGTGCAAAACCATTTCCCAGTGTGTAGAGAAACGTCAGATTTCTGGAATGATAATTCTACTAAGTTTTCTTAAAAGCTTGGCGCACTTAACTCCTGAGGTGATCAGGTGTCTCGATTCATCTTAAATCAGAATCAAACTACTATATTGTATGTGTGCTGTTGTAACCCTTCCTTTAAGTCCCCATCAGCCTGAGTTCCCCACCGGACCAGACAACCACACCTTCTATTCATGCGGGTGGACAGATGCATTATCGACTATTCACAGAACATGATCTGCAGTGAAAGGAAAGAAAATACTAATTAAAAATTAAAACCCCAGGGCATAGGGACAATTAAAAAACATAGAAAAAAAAAAAGTAAGACGTAATCTTTAATGGCCCGCATCATTTAACCGTTTAGGGGCGATGGTTCCTCTTCCTGTTTCCCAACCCACAGCGCAGAGCTAAAGCTCTTGCAGCCTCTCGACAAAGGGTGAATCCACATGCACAGTCCGAGTATAACAGACTCCTGTTTAGCTGGGCATGACTCAGACACCCAGCACGACCTGCCGCCACCGTCACCACTAGCCGCCTCTCCTCCTCACCCCCTTACACAGTGAGACAACCAAGAAGCCTCTTGCCAAAGCCTGGTGCACAAGAGAGGTCCACTGAATTCAATGGACTTCGTTATGGTTAATTCAAAAAGGAACCTTTAGTCTCAGAATGTCAATCAATCACGTTGTTAGCTTCACAGGTGACTTGATTAGGCAACACCCCCAACCATCTAATTAGTAAAATTACCTGTCCGTCAGGTTTTCATGGCACATGGGCTAAAGGCATTGATTCATCCTAAAACAGACCTCAAGACAAGCATCTCTATATTAAAACCATTTGAAGAGCACTTCATGGCACACAGTAATGTTCAGCGAAACTGCAGTTGGCCCACTGCAGGAGACAGATTAAATACTGGGGTTTAAGGTTACAGCGTACTGCTGCACACATGCTCCGGTTTACTGCCTCTCAAGAAGCTGTGATCACATCCTAAAAAGGCCTAGGTAAATGCACTTGACAATACATAATAAACAAAGAAAAACTAGCATACATTTAGTGATTATTTCAGTTGGGAGTCTTGGCAGGATATACTGTGTGGTGATGTCCGTGTGTTTAAGCATGTGCATAGAATGTAGATAATTTTTCAAGTCTATTTGAATTAAGTGGTGTGTGTGCTGAGACCCACTGGGACCAGTCAAACACTCATAATAGATGAAATTGTGGCCTTTTTTATATAAAAAGGCTCCAGCCAGTAGTAATGCCGATGAAGGCAGATTCTCAACCAAACATTCAGAGCTGGGTGGGGGGGGGTGGGACATCTGACAAACCCACAAAAGTTTCTCAAAGTGAGAGATGTCTTTGGAGGTGTGATTGAGGTTTTTAAATAATATGTTTATAATATTTTTTTTTTTGGGGATAAATACATAAAAGATTAAGTGGTTTATTGTGCATACAAAATGACCACCCTCCTCCACCTTCATGTATGCGTCAGGGTCTTACCGGGACATGTAGTATCAAACCGTTTATTTCAAAATAAAAACACTGTCTAGGAGCAGACAAAGCGGTACAGACAGGCTCTTCTGAAAACTAAGGACAATCTTAGTGGACTAATAACATTTGAAGGCAACTATTGTTCCTCGTGCAGGAACAATAGAACTGGCTTTCACCCCAAAAGAACACAGCTTTTTGCAAGATCAAGAGTTGCACATACAAATACGCGTTGAACGTTCATCAATCGGGAATGGCGTAGCAAGAGCAACATTTGGTTCCGGACGGCACGCTGCTTAACCTAGCTAGTCAGCGGGGCTGGCTGGTCGCTGTGGTTTCCCTGCTACAACATGGCTGGCTCAATCCCATCCCAACTGACATATGACACACAGGAAAGAGACGGGAGGGCAAGGGCTTGGCAGGAGAAATGGTACCTTTCAGGGGTTGGGGTGGCACTTCTGACACAACGAAAAGAATAGGCACCTTTTTATTTCTTCTTTTAAATCTCTTTGGGTGAACCTCCTGGTGGCTAACAGATTACCCAATATGGGACACGCAAGGCTGTTGGCCAACACAGCTTTGCACAGACTGCCGCATAAATAGGATGTCTTGTGAGGCTCTGCAGGTGTCTCAGATAAGCCATACAGGCCATACAAGCTAGGCAGTGAGAGAAAATAGAGGGAGAGAGATGGACAGGAAGTGCTTCAGACCTTCTGTTGGCACGTGTGTGTGTGTGTGAGAGAGAGAGTGACTGTAAGAGAGAGAACATCAATGCCCTGAGAATCAGTGAAATAAACTCACCCACTACAACAAGTTGTCAGTTTTCTAAGTGGTCTGTTTATCTGTGTGTGTGTGTGTGTGTGTGTGTGTGTGTGTGTGTGTGTGTGTGTGTGTGTGTGTGTGTGTGTGTGTGTGTGTTCTCACGCCCCCTCCGGTAACCATATCAGCAGTCGTAAAGTGTAAACCCCTATGAAGTATGAGTACAGATAATGCATAGGTACATGGGTTCCATAGATGAATGAGACAAAGATTAGATTCAGCGAGTAGAGAAAGTTCCCCAACAGAACATCCGACAGTGCACACGCTGTGTTGTGTGTTTTTGCCCTCATAGGACTCACAGTGGGTGTAAGAGTTTCTGAATACGAAGGTCAATAGCGATCTGGCTTCTACGTCAGGTGACCGAGCCCTGCCTCCACTTGGCTTCAACCATTTCCTCCTCAGCACTGGACACTCTAGAAGTGTGTGTGTGTGTGTGTGCGCGCGCTGGGGGTCCAGGGGAGAATGGTGGTGTTGGGTGGGGTGAGTGAAAGAAGACTTACAGTGGTTTTAACATCAGTGGGAGTAGTTAGGGCCTGAGCCTACGTAGTAAAAGTTACAGTGAACAAGGCTGGAAGGAGGTCACTGGAGGCGGGGCAGCTGTGGCTTTAATACACTTTACAGTCAGAGTTCAAAGTGAAGAAGCGAGCCTGCGTCCCAGGGTGGCGGCGCTCAGGCGGAGTTATGGGTGGGGCCGCGTGGTGTTTGCAGGCGGACGGTCAAGGCTCACTTCAAATAAATGGCTCCCCCCCGCTGCCCGCCCGTCCTCACTGCAGCATGAGCTGCTTGAGGTTGTCGTGCAGGATGGTGTCCTTGACGTCCCGGAACACCAGGCGGATGTTCTCGGTGCTGATGGCTGTGGTGAAGTGGTGGTATAGCGGCTTGTGCTGCTGCTCTCGCCGCTTGTTGCGGAAGCACTCGACTAGGAAGCGCTGCACGTCGGCCAGCGAGGCAGGGTCGCCCGGGAACTCTGGGAAATAGTCCTTGATGGAGACGCGCGTCACCTTCTCCTCCAGCAGGTCCGTCTTGTTGAGGAACAGGATGATGGACACGTTGTTGAACACCCGATTGTTGACGATCGTCTCGAAGATGTTGAGCGACTCGCTCAGGCGGTTGGTCTGACGGTCCTCCATCAACACCTGCGGGGGGGTGGGGGGGAGGTGTTAGGATGCATGCACACTGTTTTGTGTTTCGGCTGACGCAATCGGAATAACGTGCAGGCCCCATATCACTCCATTTTGGACAGACTTTTCTCCCTTCTAGTTCCTGTTTCAGTTGGTATTGTACTATGCCTAAACTTGATTGGCTACATGAGTGGGAGTAGAAGGATAGGTCAGAGATGAATGATTGGTTACACTCCAGAAATGATGTCACACCTGGAGCCAAATCCCACTGATTTGTGGTTGAGTTTTGGCTAAATTACATCTAAGACAGATTTCAAAAACAGTCTGGCCCTTCCAGGTCCCTTTAAGCAAAACTACTGACCACACATTTGGAAAAAGCTTTCCAATAGGGGACCTTTAAAGGTTCTCTCTATGATTGCGTTTTTGGGCCCCAATACCCCAACGTTCCTCCCCGGCTCACTACGGAGGTTGTGAAGCACAACTATGCACAAAAGTACCCATGAGGGGTAGAGATGTGCGCCTGTGAAGGCTGTATGGTAAGGAGTAGAGAGGAATGCAGGCCACTTAGCACGTAGTTGGGGGCAAGGGAGGGGTATGCCGACTCGGAATCAGAAACAACGTTTTTGTAACACTATTTTGAAACAAGGATAATTCCAGACACAAACTGAGTGGTGCAACTTTAACTATGAGGATGGAGATTAGCTGGTGTTTTTTTTTTGCATTATATTTTGCATTAGCGCAGCTGTTCTTTTACAGTGGTACTAATTGTCAAACAAGATTTGACATTGAGAATAATCCTTCATATTTCAAATATGTTTAATGGTGTTAATATATCCTATATTATTATCTTGGCCAGTGACTGCGTGTGTGCCTACGTATAACTGGCCACCTGCAGGTCATGGTCAAAATCCTTTAGAACAGCTGTCTCTGAAGACAGCTGTTAGACCCATGTTTACTATTTCTAACTGCCACCAACAGCCTGTTGTGAGTCAATAGTTGTAGCAGTGATTCATTAGCTATCATAACATTTTATGGGTCAAGTAGTCAGCCAAAATAACCCATTTTCAAAACCACAACTCATTCTGCAGTGCTGCATGTTTATAAATAGAAAATATCCAAGACATTTATCCGTCTGGTGCGGTTTTGACCTTTGTCATGCAACATGGAAGTTCTCATCCACTGAAAAATATATTGAATCGACATCCTCAGATACTGTAACTGGTGGTTTGGTTCCCTGGGCCAGACAGACAGAAAGACAGACAGAGGTATCCTTCTTCATCACCTGGTCATACTCTGAGGAGGAAACGAGGAAGAGGATGGAGGTGACAGAGTCGAAGCACTCGAACCAGCGCCGCCTCTCGGAGCGCTGCCCGCCCACGTCCACCATCTTGAAGGGTACATTCTTGATCTCAAAGTCATACTCATGGATTCCCTTGGTGGGCTTCCTGGCCAGGAGAATGTCTTGCTGGCTGGGTAGGTAGTCCTGGAGCAGACAGACACAGAGGCTTTGTGGACAGAAGACTACAAACAATACAGACCCTATATACAACAGATTATATTAGTTTATATGGTCTGTTATGGATTAGTGTATGTCGTGTTTTTTTTTTTCTGCCCATCCTCTCCATTTTTCCACCCGTGTCATACTTAGACACCAGATGATAAAAGTCGTCATAAACTATGAATAGAAAGGCTTTAATGAATCACAGTCAATAATGAGTCATTATTGTACTAAAACTGCAGCAAGACTGACATTTATATTTTCAGCATTAAGCAGACGCTTTTATCCAAAGCGAAATTTTAAGGGAGGAAAGGAGGATAGAATAAGGATTGTTAGTGGGATTAGTGCTATGAAGTAGAAAGATCGGTGGCCGAGGTACCGAGATGGATTTTGAAGAGGTGGGTTTTAAGTCTCTTGCGGAAGATTGGCAGTTTGTGAAGTTGAACTAGGTAACAGACCCAAAGCACAGGTGTCAAACTGAATCTACAGGTTTGGTTTCACTGATTAGTTCCTCCTTCTCTAAACTGTATTAACCCAAACACTCCACATAAGCACCCACATGTAGTTGTAAATTATTAACGCTGCTTAATTAACATCCTTCATATCATTTAGTTCTAATATACGTTTGTCAATGAGGACCTCCACCACAGGAGTTCATGTTTAAGTTCCGTGCCCAAAGGAACACCACTAAAAGCTGTTGAGGAAGTATTAGTCATTCACTTCCTCTACCAAGAATCCCTGACTGGGTGGGGATTAACACTAACAATCAACTGACTGCTCACTCACTGGTAAGGGCCAAACGCATTGAGTGTCGTCTAACTTGGATACAGAACCAACAAGTTGTTTAAAGGGTTAGTTCATCATTCGTGTAATATTTTACCCATGATCCGACCTAACCCTTCAATGAACCATCCTATAAATAACTGATCTCACATCTGCATGATATAGCCAAATATAATAGATGGTTCTCTAACCCCGATTTACAGTTTTTGATGATGGAACCTGGATTTTAGAGCAAGTTGTCTGACCTGCTAGTCAGCTGGTGTATCTCAGGAAATGCAGCCTCTTTGTTGTCGCCAATAACTCATTAAGGTTAGACTAAAAAAACTAGCCACCTATTGTTCCAACACTTTACATGTCTCATTTGACACTACAATTAACAACTATATACACCTGTATGCATGTGTGGTGATGATGATGATGATATATATAGCCATAGAAAAAGAGACCACTGCATATTAAGAATATAATATATATGTAATTGTATATATAATATCAATATTTTCAGACTTGTAAACAAAAAATGTAATGGTGGTTTTGACGAGTGACCAGACAGCGTGAACATGTAGTTTCATTTAGTGAGGAGCTGAATTTATCCTGTGTGGGTGGGAACCTGAGGACAGTTGCGGTTATTTTAAAAGATAGTTTTCTGATGCTGAGTGATAAAGTTGCAGTGTTACTATAAAGGCCCCTTCTTCCTAATAACGGTATAGTGGGCTTGCGCAGACGAAGGAACATGGAAACTTATGTGTGTGTGTGTGCATGCGTGCGTGCGTGTGGGTGGCTTGGCCTGCAGCTGAACTTGCTGACA